>OX401421.1:18795932-18985369 GCA_947846245.1 Cerastoderma edule
GTATAGCATCGTCCCTTTCATATAAAGAAGCGCTATCAATAATTATTGTGACATAAGTCATTGCAATAACAAAAGGTACTCGGAATAGTTCGTATAGCATCGTCCCTTTCATATAAAGAAGCGCTATCAATAATTATTGTGACATAAGTCATTGCAATAACAAAAGGTACTCGGAATAGTTCGTATAGCACCGTCTCTTTCATATAAAGAAGCGCTATGAATAATTCTTGAAGGATAGTCCCGTTTATATCAAGAAGCACTATCAATAATTATTGTGACATAGCGCCTTTAATAACAAAGAAGCCTATGAATAACTCTTGCGACATAGGCCCTTTAAACCTTTACCAAACGCCACATTTTCGATTGTACCAAATTGAAAGAGTTTGCAGACGACATTTCAAAATGTGTTGAAATTGAAAAATAAACTTCTGATAGGGCAGAAAACATTGTGGGAAAATGAGAATTTGCTCGTTAAGAGCAATTTCTCCTTACTCAACAATGTTTTCCATATTCGTCTGCAACAAAGTAGTCAAATGTCGTTATTGTTTGGTAATGGGTTAACACAAAGAAGTGCTATGAATACCTTTGGTAACATTGTTACTTTGATAACAAAAAACAATATGAATAATTCTTGTGACATAGTCCCTTTAACAACAAAAAACAATATGAATAACTCTTTTATCATAGTCCCTTTAACAACAAAAACAATATTAATAACTCTTTAAGCATAGTCCCTTTAACCACAAAAAACAATATTAATAACTCTTTAAGCATAGTCCCTATAACAACAAAAAACAATATTAACAACAAAAACAATATTAATAACTCTTTAAGCATAGTCCCTTTAACAACAAAAAACAATATTAATAACTCTTTAAGTATAGTCCCTTTAATAGCACGAAGAGCTATGAATGAAACTTCCTGTGACATAGGCCCTTTAATTCAAAGAAGCCCTGTCAATAGTTATTGTGTCATAGTCGTTTCAATAACAAAAAGCCCTATGAATAATTCTCGTGACATAATACCTTTAATAACATGAAGCCCTACGGATACCTCTTGTGACACAGTCCCTTTAATAACATGAAGCCCTACGGATACCTCTTGTGACACAGTCCCTTTAATAACATGAAGCCCTACGGATACCTCTTGTGGACAGTCCCTTTAATAACATGAAGCCCTACGGATACCTCTTGTGACATAGTCCCTTTAATAACATGAAGCCCTACGGATACCTCTTGTGACATAGTCCCTTTAATAACATGAAGCCCTACGGATACCTCTTGTGGCATAGTCCCTTTAATAACATGAAGCCCTACGGATACCTCTTGTGACGTAGTCCCTTTAATAACATGAAGCTCTACGGATACCTCTTGTGACATAGTCCCTTTAATAACATGAAGCCCTACGGATACCTCTTGTGACGTAGTCCCTTTAATAACATGAAGCCCTACGGATACCTCTTGTGACACAGTCCCTTTAATAACATGAAGCCCTACGGATACCTCTTGTGACATAGTCCCTTTAATAAAGAAGCCCTACGGATACCTCTTGTGACACAGTCCCTTTAATAACATGAAGCCCTACGGATACCTCTTGTGACATAGTCCCTTTAATAACATGAAGCCCTACGGATACCTCTTGTGACATAGTCCCTTTAATAACATGAAGCCCTACGGATACCTCTTGTGACACAGTCCCTTTAATAACATGAAGCCCTACGGATACCTCTTGTGACATAGTCCCTTTAATAACATGAAGCCCTACGGATACCTCTTGTGACGTAGTCCCTTTAATAACATGAAGCCCTGTGGATAACTCTTGTGACAAAGTCCCTTTAATAACATGAAGCCCTACGGATACCTCTTGTGACACAGTCCCTTTAATGATAAGACGCATTATGAATAATTATTTCACCTTAACACGTCCGAATGTCAACTCGTCAAACACTGTCTACGGCGAATCGTTTGGGAAGGCTTGAGTCATAAACTACTGACCGAAATAGAAACAACTAGATAACGGAACAATCTAGAGAAAAAATGGAGACATATTTCTTTCTTCCTTCTTTTATTCATGACACACGCGAAAATGCATACGTTCTTCCTTGTTTTATTCAAGACACACAGAAAAGGGGGATATGGGTTTTGTATCGAAATATACATATTTTTTCTTTTATGAGGGAGAGTATTGAAACGGTCTTGCTTCAATGTAAAAAGGCACAAACATGTGCACTTACATAGCTTAATTTAGAGGGAGGGAGGGAGGGAGGGAGGGAGGGAGGGAGGGAGGGAGGGAGGGAGGGAGGGAGGGAGGGAGGGAGGGAGGGAGGGAGGGAGGGAGGGAGGGAGGGAGGGAGGGAGGGAGGGAGGAGAGGGAGGAGGGAGGGAGGGAGGGATGGAGGGATTCACCTTTTATATCATACCAGACCGTATTTTAAGCCAGGTTTGTGCCCACTCCCATAGCTTATGGCCAGAGCCTCACAGCATGACTGAAACACCACTGACGCGCTGCGAAAACCTCAATAAAGAGAAAACAGGCAATCACTCCTCAATTCATAAATGGCAAATGTCAAGCATTTAAGTCACATCTATGCAAGAGCTAGAATGTCATTGAAGCGGGAAGTATATGTACACTGTATATCATGTCACCATTCACTGTTTACCTCCTTAACCCTTTCCCAAACAACACATTTTCGTCTGTCCCAAATTGAAGGAGTTTGCAGACGACACTTCAAAATGTGATGGAATTGGAAAATTGTGTTCTGATAGGGCTGTTAACATTGTGGGAAAAGGAGGAATTGCTCGTTACGAGCAATTTCTCCTTTTCCCACAATGTTTTCCAAAGTCGTCTGCAACAAAGTGGACACATGTCGTTATCGTTTGGGAAAGGGTTAACCCTTATAGTGCTTGGCACCGTTTTACTAAACATATTAAGGAAATATTTGCGTAAGTCATAACTGAAAACACATGGATAGTATCTTTAATGAAAGTACAATATTGCAATGTGACACGTCATTGGAAGCGTCTCAGAGAGACGATTCCAATGATGTGTCACTTTGCAATATTGCTTCGTCCAATGTTGAAATAAGAGGAATTGTTGTTTTAGACTTACGCAAATCTTAAGCGTAAACTGTTTAGTAAAACGGTACCATGGAACCTACTTCATGCTTATGCAAACAGGTTAGATCACAGGCCATCCGCCAAGTAAATTAGCTGCTGGCCTGTAATATAATCTGTTTGCTACTCTGGGTATCTTTCCTTTTCAAAATTAAACAGATATTTAAAATGTTGGAAAACAGACGATACACAAATCGCTATTTTTAGAAAATTACCCAACATTTTAAGAGTTCAACATGCCTAATGAAATTATCCATTTAAAACATTGACTGTAACCCTTGCTCACACACTTGATAAGAGATAGATTGTATGTAGTTTAACGCCGTTTCAGCAATTCTTAGAGATTTAACGACTTTCGTAAATATGTATTCAAATCCAAAAGGGTAACATCGGTTTTTAAATTCATCGTATATCGTCTGTACATAGTCAGATATGCTGACACATTCTGAATCAACTTTGCGTTCAGAAATTTTTTATTTTCTTTTTATATTAAACCGCAATAAACAAAAACTGTAGTTTTGCTTCGACGTTTAATTTTGCCTTGCTACTTGTCTCATGTGTGAACGAGCATCTTTAACAATACAATACAATACAATACAGTACAGTATTTTTATTTGCAATACTATATAGATTCATTTGCATATTACAAAACAAACAACTTGATTCAAAATTTAACAAAAGTAATGTAACATTAATACCATTGAAAACGGCGTAGTAAAAACTAAACTAAAACAACAACGAAACATATGCTTTGAATGCCGGTGGTTCTTCACGGCTTTACCAGTCCTTGTTGGCAGTTTAGTATAGGGGTCTTTCTTCACCATAAAGAATCGTGCATCGCAACATAACTGAAATTATGTTGACGCGATGTAAAACCCATGAAAATGAATAAACAGTTAAGATCAATTACTACGGTCGAAAGAACCTTGAACTTTCAGTGAAAGGATAAGTACATAAGATCGCCCAAATTCCCCCATGACTTTTATAAAACAAAAAAAAGGTAAATGTGTTCGTTTATTACAGTGTCACCCCTATTTAAAGGACCAGCCAGTTTGGCTTATAAGATACTTCTCATTGATTACACCAAGTACCTCCCATCTTATATCAATATGTAATGCGACAAGCGTGTATACGTCGGGAACCATTTTATATAACCAGCTAGGGGCCCACGAACCGACCATTTCGGAACAGAACAAGTTCCACGATAAACATTTAAACATTTTCCAGGGGAAAGCGGAACAGAGGAACTGTTCCCGTAGGGCCCGAACCTACGACCTGTCCATCCCGAGGCGGACGCCTTAACCACTAGGCCACGGTGAGGGGTTTTATACATATCTACATATTTCAAATTTCTGCATTGTCGGTGGGAAATACCGACATCGTGTGCCAATTGCAGTCTGACACAGACAAATGTGCAGGTCACATCGTAAAACACCCACCGCTCTGACTAACGCTGGCTGAACGCATTTCTTCATACATAACATTACATAACGTAACATAGTATATAAGATAAGATGACAAAACATAACATAGCAGTAGAGTACAGATCAATCACGTAACCCATCATAACATACAGCAATAGCATAACGTAATCTAACATAAATGTACAGTACAGTACATAACAGTACATAAAACGTAGCATAACGTTACATAATGTAAGATAACCTAACGTAACATAATATAATATAACATAGCACAACATAGCATAACGTAAGAAAATATAACATAATTATATTCCAACATAGTCAACAGATTAGTTCAGGCTTATTTATTTTTAAATCGATTGTGAAACGAGATCTTACAACTTAGGTTAATCACTTTTGATTCTGCCTCCTGGAATCGTTACCAGTACTCGCACCGAATGTGGGGGTATGGGGGTAACATTCTTCTTTAGGGTGGCCCGATGGCATCCTTTCCAAGACAAATCTATTCTTACATTGTTTTCAAAGCTGCTTGTTCAGAATCTCAGAGGCGAGGAAACTTGGACGCTAAACTATTATTTCTTATAACACTGCGTAGCAGCGGTATTGATAAATAAGATAAACTTGTGAGAATGAATTGAAAATGAAATACGTTCTTATTAAAGCATTTAGTTAATAAAACTATATCGATAAAAAAAACCAGTACAAGGCTGGGGTTTTAAAGTGTCTTTCCAAAGGACATCCCCACGAAACAAGAGGTACCGTTTTTGGATCGAGCCCGGGGCCCCGAGTTCTTAGACCGCAATGCTAGCCACTGGACAACACTGCTGATTAAATCAAACAGAACAGAAATCATGAATGCACTCTGCAAAGAATGATAACAACCATCAAAATGTAATCACAAACAGGTTATCTCTATACCTCAAAGTTGTCGGGACCTCGTTAACATGTTCGACATAGAGAGATATTGATAGTGGATGTCTGGAATATAAAGCCGTAGAAAGAAAAAGGAAGTACTTCGGGACCCCGTATTTACTTAATAATTCAGGACTCCGTATTTACCAAATACTTCGGGACTCCGTCTTTACAAAAGATTTTTGGACCCCGAATTTACTTCGACATATAGAAGTTGGGGATGAAGATGTTCTACTGTATTTAGATCATTTGATCTAAATGATGGAGAAAAAATGCCAAACCCAAATGCTCCTAATACATAAACACATTTCGCCTAAGTAAAGAAGAGTTCGACAATCAGAAGGTCGAGATATATATATTCTACTGTATACATAAACATCTTTTGCCTAAGTACTGAAACGGCCTGTTTAGGCTTTGACGAATGGACCTGTTTTCATCGACAAAGATCATTTATCATTATTAATTTTCCCTATAATTTAATACTGTGTCAAGCGAAAATGTTACCGATTATTTTACGTGACACATTATCATACCATCACAGGTTTTGTCGACAATCGAATAGATATAGAAGTCAATTTCGTAATAATGTCTCCTTGTGTTGATTTTTCACCAGTTATATAAAAAAGATATTTTGTTTTCTCTACAAATAGAGCACAAATGGGTGTTACACTGAGTTATATTGTGGAATATCTATACCTCGAAATTCTGAATGTCGAACTCCTCTATTAGTCAGAGTCGATATAAGTTCCCGAGTTATGTGTTCTTTACTTCTTTGTATTTATATTCCGTACATCTATACGGCGAACTTTCTCTATTTCCAACATTTTCGTGAGGCCACTTTTAATTTTGATATGATTTATTCAGCTTAATACAAGTCATTTGGACAATTTATTCTATGCAAACTTAAGTCTGATGCACTTGTCCCCCAAAACACGTTAGAAACCACTGGGACAAAAGGATAAATCGCTCATGATGAGCGATTTATCCATTTGCCACAGCTGTTTCATTGATCAAAGACATTAATGTTAAATGTCGGACATTATTATTGCCGTCGGCTTTGAGTTACAATATGGACCAGTCAAACATCAAATTTAGGATGGAAGTTGTTAAACTGCAAACTCATCATAGTGATCTTCCCTAACGAAAACAAAAGATTTTTCAATATAGCTTGTTAGAAATCAACACAAGAAGACATTAGTACTAAATCAACAAATTCATCCGGTAACAACTTGAAAGAAAAAATATCTTCTAAATTTGATCCAGAATCTGTATGAAAATGTTGTGGTGGCAGTGATCGATGCAGCAAAGCAAGGGGAGATAACTGTGAGGAGTTGATTTAAAACTTTCGTAACTACTCAGTATACGAAGCCAAAGACCAGGGTACCGTTTTACTAAACAGTTTACGCTTCATATTTGCGTAAGTCTAAAACAACAAGTCCTCTTATTTCAATACTGGTAGAAGCAATATTACAAAGTAACACATCATTTGAATCGTCTCTCCGAGATGCTTCCGATGACGTGTCACATTGCAATATTGTACTTTCATTGAAGATACTATCCATGTGTATCAGTAATGACTTACGCAAATTTTTAAGTAAAACGATACCTAGTAATACACATTAAGTCTATGATCAAGCTCTAGCTAATCCTAGAGGGATCTTATCTTCAACGCAGAGGAAAAAGTAGTCCCATTTTGGTTTAGAGCAACTCTCGTTAATTGGCGTTTTAATTTATCGCTTTTCCGCCCGTATGAACACGTGAACCGAAGCTCCCAGAATGCAAAGCGTCGTACTCGTCGTCTGCCCTGCCCCAGGTCACGCGCGCCGCGAGATCGTCGAGAACTAACGAGATTTTAACGAGGTTTAGTTCACTGGACCTACTTCTTGGTCAGAGTAATATATATATATAAAAAAGAAAGATTTATTGTTGCTTTACATGTTTTAAATGAATGTGAAATGAAGAAGTTGATGAAGAAGAAAAAATGATGATGCAGAAGAAGGAGGAGGGAAAGGAGGAGAAGAAGAAGAACAACAACAGCAAGAACAATAACAAGAACATGTAGAACACGAATAAGAAAAAGAACAAGAACAAGAACAAGAAGAGGTGGAGGAGGAGAAGAACAATTCAGGCAACAAAATACAGTAGCATAATAGTTTGTGCTTAATCATTTTCTTTATTCAATTGTTGCATGCAAACAGTAACTGTTATGAGGCATGCATGTAAAGTGTCATATGAATATTTTTGTGTGTGTAAAAAACATAGAGTATGGCCTTGACATGGAATGTCATCTCAGTCCATCTTTTCTGTCGTTTCGCGATTTGTCAAGATAAAGGCCCCAATTGACAACACTCATACGGCATGAACAGTTTAAAATCATTTGCAATATTTTGGAAGATCCGCTTATTAACTCGTTAATACATTATAGAAAGGCTCGCCGCGATCATTTACTAAGTATTGATTCATCTTACTGTGTAAAAATGATATATTTCATTTAATTTCATTTTATAATTTGGCAAAGTAATTGCTCATATGTATAGATATATTATCATAGACATGTCATATAAATTTGAAATGTAGTTATATCAATATTTCACCATTAAAACAAAGGCAGATCAAATGATTTATATGATATGTCATATCAAATTTATCTCTTGTTTACATAAACCTCGTACATATGAAAATATCCGTGAACAAATATAATAATAATTGGGCCGCGTTACGCGAAAAGGGGCACTCGGGCATGATTAAAAACCGCTGACTCAGCTCTTTCTTAGCGCAATTATTCCAGCATCTAGTCACGAAAGTTATCATTTGTATTTATTTAAAGGTAGAACTTGATGTCCTCTAAGATGGCAAACAGCGTAACACCAGACCAGCCGCCACGTCAGTGACGTGGCGGCTGGTCTGGGGCTACGCTGTTTGCTATATCCGAGTGCCCCTTTTCCCGTGACGTGGCCCATATGTACTTAATATGATTATGAAATAATTGTATGACAAGTAAATGTAAGGTGTACGTCTATAAGGTTATCTTATATATATACCATATCGCTGATGAAGAGCAGTCATAAGTTGAAAAAAAAAGTATTGTGCAGAAAATATCAAATACATGAATTGGTACCCCTACTTCGACGATAAGTATTGAAATACTTCGACGCTTTAAGAAGATACCTGTTGAAGACGTTGTAATAATAAAAACAGACAAACAACTGCATTGTAACGTATTTGTGACGCTATAAAAAAAGGCCAACGTTTTGTTCTTTCCTATTAAACGGACTATCTCATAGATTGGGATTTTTTAACTATTGGATAAAAGATCTTTCTACTGATATAATGACAAGATATAGTTATAAAGTAACATAAAGTAACTGCAAACCGTTTAAACGGGTTTAGTTGGGGTTAATTTCGTAAACAACGGACTAAACTTAGAATAAGAGGTGCTATTTTTAGAACCTATCGTCATGTGGGTCTTCAGAAACGTTTAACCGCTCTAGTCACGTGATGCTTAGAAGGTGCGCGAGAAGGATTTATAAACCGGATTTACAATAGAAGCGCTGAAAGGCTCACTTCACATGTTTTAACGAAATCGCAGGATTTCAACATCTAAGAAGTAAAGAAACTGAAACTGGTTTTTGGTTTTGGTGTTTGGTTTAGTGACAATGATTGTTAATACAAAATTTCTAATGTTTCTTACTCCTAAGTAAAGGCGCTGACAGGCGCCAAGGCTTACTCACATTACTTAACGAAATCACTGGATTTCAACTTAGAGGTAAAGAAACTGAAAACGGTGTTTGGTTTAGTGACAATGATATCCAATCTTTTTCAAGTTTAATACTCCAAAGTCACAAATCACTGGGTAAGACCATTTAACCCATTACCAAACAATAACGACAGTTAACCAGTTGTTTGCAGACGACTTTGAAAAACATTGTGGAAAAGGGAGAAATTGCTCTTTACGAGCAATTTCTCCTTTTCCAAAATGTTTTCTGCCCTATCAGAAGACACTTTTTCTATTACACCACATCTTGAAATGTCGTCTGCAAACTCTTTGAATTTGGGACAGTCGAAACCTCGGCTTTTGGTAAAGGGTTAATGGCTGATGAATTCCCTGACATTTAAGACTTTCTAAACAACCTTTTTCGTTATAGGCCACTGCTGATGGATTGGCGTATCATCAATTTCAACAGTTACGAACAAGAATAAGGCGTGATGGATTGAAAATCATAACATAGCGGTATGTGTGAAGGAAATCATTACTAGTTTAAAGGTACTATCTCGCTGTTTGTGATAGGAGATCTAACAAGCATTTCCAATGATGATTTAAAGGTACTATCTCGCTGTTTGTGATAGAAGATTAAACAATCACTTCCAATAATGATTTAAAGGTACTATCTCGCTGTTTGTGATAGAAGATTAAACAAACATTTCCAATGATTTGGAGGTACTATCTCGCTGTATGTGATAGAAGATTTAACAAGCATTTCCAAAGATGATTTAAAGGTACTATCTCGCTGTTTGTGATAGGAGATTTAACAAGCATTTCCAATGATGATTTAAAGGTACTATCTCGCTGTTTGTGACAGAAGATTAAACAAACATTTCCAATGATGATTTAAAGGTACTATCTCGCTGTTTGTGATGGAAGATTTAACAAGCATTTCCAATGATGATTTAAAGGGACTATCTCAGAGAGTGTGTTATGTAATCAGCAAAATAAAAACGATCCATCAGCACGACTTAAACGTGAAGGCCAACGAGAAATAACCCAGATCAGCCAGTTTAATAATCCAGATTGCCTCATTCTTTACCTCTGACCTGGTCACGTGATACACACATTTTTGAACCGACCAATCAGAAATTAGTATTATAGTTATGAAATCAAACAGATTGTTGATAAACATGATTGAATTGAAGAAAACTATATTTCGAACACAAAGTAACTTATGTTAAAGGAGTTGATTAAAAAGGGTCTCATAGCATTCATAAATTAATTTTCGTGACTTTTATGAACATAAACTCCATATACCTTTTCAGTAATTCATTTGTACTCATATCCCTTAATGTGCCTTTAATGAATCAATATAACCCAGTTTTCTACCATTGTGAAAGAAGAGTCGAGAACGTTTCATTTTTCATACACACACAACCCGTAGTTCATGAATATGATATTTAAATGCCCAGTCATAGTGGCTAATTAAAAAAACATACGACTGAGTAATTAGTCTATGAGACGACGGCGTTATGTTGAACTTTTCAGTCGCGCCGTGTCAAAAACGATCCGACGTTTTAAAGAAATCAATGCGATACGACTTATTCGTCTCTCACCACTGATTCATTGTGTGTTATCATGTCGGAAAGCAATCAGTGGATCTGGAAGATCATTGTCTAGTACTGGTGAGAAAATACGAGGAGCGAAGAAAGCTGTGATGACACATGTAGCATCGATGTGCATCAGTTAAAAAAGGGCATAACACCAAATTAAAAAAAAAACAAAAAAAAAAACCTGAAATCTCGTTCAGGCACGATTTGTCACGTCCCCTGCGATATTTCAAATTTTACTGTTTAAACTTTTCGAGGACATATTTGATCCTTCTAGAAGAACCCTACTACCCCCAGTGAAGTCATTAAATGTCCAATCTGTGTGTTTAAGTTGATGAGACTATTTGAAAGGCAAAGAGAACTGTCGCTGAAAATACTCACACTTTCTACGTTGGAAGTCAAGTTATTCTACCACTAGTGCCATGTTATTTTTTTCTTTTTTACTACCCCCCTTTAGTTTTTAATTCAATATGTTTATTCAGTCAAATGCCTCTGGCCCATAATAAAATGTTAAAATATACAAATGTGTAACAGTTGTAACAGTTGTTTATAATACAAAAGACTAAACATCTTTGTGTTTCATACTTTCTAAGTTTTTGAGATTAAACCATTGTTCCTGGATTCTTAACCATTTAAGATTGTTTCATTATCATAAAAACATATAAGGCTATTTTTCGTATTTGGACTTCATTTTCTGTTCTGAGGAGGCTATAAAAATTTTCTTCACCATCGTTTCCGTGATACCAATTGTAGAGATATGAATTACGTTGTTGTACATATTTTAGCAATGAAAGAAAGCATGGTATTCGTTATCTATAACTCTAGTGTTAGATTCATTGAAACAAAAAGTACAGATTCTCTCTTGTCTTGGAATGTTTTGGTGTCTCCCAGTTTCTATCGTAAATTTATGGTTCGAACATCTAAATCTTGACAATGCCTATTCAAATTGATAAGAGAGTCCAATAGATAAATATTTGTCAGGTTCTAATAATGATTTAAAATGTTTGTAGGTATCACATCGAGATGACCCATTCACAATAGCAGACCAGTACTGTGTTTTGCAGTCATTAAGTCTCATTTTGAAATATTTTAAAAACCATGTCAAGGTCACCCATGTCCTGGCTTATCCACACATACCCACAACCATATTGATAAAGATGATTTTTTACACTTGTCACCCAATTAATTCTTCCAATATTATGTTTCTTTAACATTAAAAAACAATTTCTTGG
Source organism: Cerastoderma edule (assembly GCA_947846245.1). Taxonomy (NCBI): domain Eukaryota; kingdom Metazoa; phylum Mollusca; class Bivalvia; order Cardiida; family Cardiidae; genus Cerastoderma; species Cerastoderma edule. Next base: position 18,807,930 of record OX401421.1, read on the forward strand.
ATATCTATATTCGGGCATTCTTAAGAGTTTACACCAATACTTAATAACTTTAAAGTAATAATCACAGCATAATGGAAGTCTGCCACATTCACCAAGAGCCATACAATCATTTATTGATTGGTGTGTACCAAGAAATTCTTTACAGTATTGTATTTGTACTTGTTCTATGCTACTTGAAAATTCATTTCCCCAAATTTCTTCCCCGTATAAAAGAAAAGGTTTCACCATAGAATCGAAAAGTTTCAAATGTTCTCTAAGATTAAAATTTCCAAAAGTTCTGTGATAAGCCTTTATTGCGTTTATTGATGTCTTTGCTTGGGCTACACATTGTTCACATTGAAATTAAAATTACATGTATGAAGTTTGTAAATAAAATCCGATCTAGGAAAGATTCTTATAATATGAAGCTTGATTTTAAAATTGTTTTCGTTGTGTTTAATCTTTATTTCTACTTTTCTGACTTTCCTGATTTTTCGCAATCAGGAAGAATTTAAAACGTTAAAATCTCGATCTCTGAGAGAGTCCCTTTAACCCTTTCCCAAACAATGACAACATTTTGACCGCTTTGTTGACTTTAGAACGAGCAATTTCTTCTTTTCCCACAATGTTTTCTGCCCTATCAGAAGATTATTTTCCAATTTCATCACATTTTGAAATGTCATCTGCAAACCCTTTCAATTAGGGACAGTCGAAAATGTGTTGTTTGGGAAAGGGTAAAGATAGCTTTACAACTGGGGAACACCTCATTCGAACGTTAAACTCGTCTGCACGATAGATCAATCAAATTGTGAAATTGTGAACATTCGTGTCACGCTTGTGACATTGTCACGTGGTGTGTCGATTAGATATGATATGAAAGCCTAGTCGCTAGCGTACAGGGTATCGTTTTACTAAACAACTTAAGGCAAGACCAAGGTAACGGAAAACTGGTTATTGTTTTAGTTAAAGAATAAGTTTAAATATAATTCATGAAATTTGCATCGATTCAAAGACATTCACCGAGTCAATTTTCAAAATGTGTCTGATTTTGAATTTATATTTACAAAATGATATCAACGATTTTGTTATTTATTTCATATTAATTACTTTCCTTTAATTTTCAATTTTCACATTAAAATTAAAAATTTCATAAATGAAGTTGGCATATACAAATTCTAATCCAGGAAAGAGTCTTATAATATGAAACTTGATTTTGAAAAGTCATCTGCTCTGTTTAATCTTTAATTTTGTTATTCTGACTTGTCTTCATTACCCAGGTCTTACCTTAAGGAAACTATTTGCGTAAGTCCAAACTGATATACAATTAAAGTGTCTTAAATGAAAGGACAATATTGGAATGTGACATGTCTCCGAGACGCTTTCAATGACGTGTCACATTACAATATTGCTTAGCCCGATATTAAAATAAGAGGTAAGGTTGCTTTGAACTTACGCACATTTTTAGCATAAAATGATTAGTAAAACTGTATCCAGAACTTTAAATCATATGGTCACTTTCCGCGTGGGTTCCAATCCTGGGTACCGTTTTACTAAACAGTTAACGCTTAAGATTTGCGTAAGTCTAAAACAACAAGTCCTTTTATTTCAATATTTGGCAAAGCAATATTGCAAAGTAACACATCATTGAAAGCGTCTCTCCGAGACGCTTCCAATGACGTGTCACATTGCAATATTGTCCTTTCATTGAAGTTTCTATCAATGGTTATTAGTTTTGACTTACGCAAATATTTTCCGTAAGTTGTTTAGTAAAACGGGCCCCTGGTGACGCCATTTAAAGTTTACGTGAGAGGTAGTCTCCTGGCTGACTTACAGAAAGCCGATGGTTCTACCCGGCTTGACCAGCCCATATGGGCAGTTGAGTATAGGGGTCATTCTCCATCATTAAAGGTCGGACATTGCATCATTATTGAAATTATGTTGAAGTGATGTTAAACCCATATAAATGAAATAAATGATACGATCCCATACTAGTCAAAACGATACCGTATCATTTTGTTTCAGTTTTGGTTTGTTGTACGTTATAACTTATCTATTATTTCTCTCAAGTCAGTTTATATTTTCCCATAACTCAAAATAATGATTTAATGAACCAATCAAAAAAATACTTATTCATTCAACTTGTAAATCAATTAAGCAGCAAATCAGTTGAAATGTTTATATATATATCGATCAATAAATCAATAAATCAATCAACTGGGTATCCATTTATCCAACCTATAAATCAATTCATCATCCAATCAATTGAAAAATGTAACAATCAGTAATCTATCAGTACATCAATAAATCAATCAATCGATCGGTCAAATGCTTTTATCAACCCTTTCCCAAACAACACATTTTGGACTGTCCCAAATTGAAAGGGTTTGCAGACGACATTACAAAATGTGACGAAATTGAAAAAAATATTCTTCAGACAGCAGAAAACCTTGTGGGGAAAGGAAAAATTGCTCGTCACGAGCAATTTCTCCTTTTCCCACAATGTTTTCTAAAGTCGTCTGCAACAAAGTAGTCAAATGTCGTTATTGTTTGGGAAAGGGTTAAGTCATCCCCCCCCCCGAAAAAAAATACCTTGGAAACTTAACTACGACAAAAATCCGAACAAAAACCATCATAGCACCTGGACATGAATTAATCAATATTCAGTTTTACATCAACATGTTTAATGATGCAAGGATATGCAGGTGCAATATTTGGTCCATGTTCATACCGTGTTTATACCATGTTTTATACCGCATCGCGATAAGAGGCCTTGTTATTTAGATGCAGTATCCTTTTTAAAGGCATACTAGCGCTCAGAACAACTACAAAACTGGGCAATATGAGTTTTATATTACGATAGACTATGTTGAAACATAGCGATAAACCCACAGGATCGTAACAATATAAGGCCTGTTCTATTTATTATCTTTTTTTCAAAGTGATTTTTTTCACAAATTTGGTGCCAACCAATTTAACTTCATTGTTTACATTGAAGTAACATATAAAGCAGCAAGAAACGCTTGGAGTAATGAGTGGCAGTCACCTGGTAAGAAAGATCACGTAAAACACATGAAGATACTGTCATTTATATCCATTATTAACAACGTGAACATTTAAAATGGAGAATTTCTTGCGTTTTATTGGTTCCCAACGTTTCTCGACTGACCTTGTTTTATCGCTAGTTGTAAACAAACCTTATAGTATTCACTCTTAAAAAAGCATCAAGTGACAGGTTACAGTCTCAATTCCTCTGTAAAGGGAATTTAAAGCACTTTTGGGTCAATTTTCAGTTATTTCAGAACTTTCACAATTTAAGTATAAATGAGGGCAAGTATGGCTTTAACCAATCACAAGAAAACAACAAAGTCATGATCAATGACAGCTGCATGAGCAAAATACGAAAGTGAAGTGTATATCTTCTCCACAAATGCTTACTTACAAATGCATTCGGAACACCTCGGCCATTTCTTAAGATAAGCTCAGAGGTAATGTGGAGCCATTTTGAAAGAAGTCCAGCAACATGGCGGCGACGAAGGGCATGTCGGATTGCAATCGTATCTACTCAACGATCCCCGGCACAAGCCGGGGATTGCCGAGTAGATACGATTGAGAATATATGACACACAGATGTGTTGATATGATAATTTTTAATGAAATTAGTAAAAGAAAAGTCAACATTCAAGTGTGATAATAGAGCAATGCGTGTGTATTTACACAAATATTAAGTACCTGGATGTATAATTATAATCAAATGTGTTATCCGGCGGAAAACAGCCGAATTTCCCTAAAATTTCAGGTGTATTCATGAACTACCTACGAGGTTTATCCACCGGCTTGTGTCGGGGATTGCCGAGTTAATACCAATATGGCGTTATTAATTGATTTGTTTGTTGACCTTGTATCAATAAATATCAAAAATCAAGTTGAATCATTGAACTCTTAAAATCTGTAATGAAACGGACACATCAATCGCCTCATTTTTTTCTACGGAGCATTGTGTACTAGTACCGTCCGAATATCAGTACACTAGCCGACAAATCTGACCGAGGCACCGACATTTGTGTTCATACATCCCAAACAAATAGGCAATCAAAACAAACTTCGAAAGCAAATCTGGACTATCATCTATACAGGAAACACATCGGTGTTCTACTAGGTCATCTCTTGCTGGCAGGGAATTCTTTTTTTACATTTCCTGTTGACCATTTCCAGTTGTTACAAAGCTATGCACCAGAAGTCAAAACTCAAAGTTTCTAAATGGGACTACGTTTGGTACCACGACCAGGAAGTACTTCAAAAGTGATGCGAGACCAAATACAAATAAACCACAACAACAACAATAAATAAAAATAAAACCGGAACTTACGTCATATCCGCCGCAGTTGACATTGTCGTCCTTGAGGTTAACAAGTGCGTTACTATAGTTAAATCTCCATAGCGACGAGCGGTGGGGTGGCTCCACCATAATGGCGCGTCCGTTTGTCCCGAAATAGCGAATAGGCGAGCACAACACGATCAGGATCAACACTGTGTGGAGTCTGCCGCGTAAATCCACGGGGTGAGCGGAGGAATACATGTTTTGTAGGGTCCTTTTGGGTTTATTTATCCAGCGAGAAGCGTCGCCATCTTGGTGTTGTTATTGATGTTTCGTTTTGTATGATCCTTTTGGGTTTATTTATCCGCCAAAAAGTGCCGCCATATTGGATTGGTTATGCAGGTTTTGGTGTGTATGGTCCTACTGGGTTATCTATCTATTTTATTGTAGTCGTTTAATCAATATTGGTTACGCGAATTGTTTTATTTCTAACGAGTGTCAGTTGCTATCGAGGAACCATGTAGTCAACATTGTGAGTTTGTGGCGAGAGCGTTCATTTGCACATTTGCAACGGAAATGGCACTTTTTCTGGTGGAATTTCACACAAATTTAGAATATATGACTAGTGAAGAAGGAATTTTAACGCAAAACGATGAATTTGAATTCTGTGGACGCTTGTCAAAGGAGCAAATAGTTGAAATTGTTGACTTGGTCTTGGTATAAATCCTAATGCACGATGGTTGACATGTATTACTTTATATGAAAAGTAATTTAAGCCGTATGCGAATGAATAATCAATAACACATGTACGGATTAAAAAATGTCATTGAATGGTTTATATCACGTAGATTGTTCTTGGTTCTTGTTTTAAAGAACTGTAATATTGGAATTCATCAAGAGCACGTCTAGATGTATCGCAAACTTAACTGATCACTATTCCTTTATCTTGATACGAATCCACAAGTTACAATGCGTTGAGATTACCAGGAAATTCATCAACAGCGTCACCAGCAAACAGTGTTGAAATCCTCACAGCTTTAATTACACAAAATGTTTTGAAATACACTTTTTCTTTAAACTATAAATGGTAAAAAATACCTTTTGAACTGAGAAACAAATATAATTCTTGAAACTGTAAATTGCAAAAAAAGAAAACGCACACTTTTGAACTGAGAAATAATTATTCACGTCAATGTTGTTTTATTGATGATACTATACCCACGATTTGCTTATTTCCGTGATTTTACTCTACTGTATCCGTAGTAATAACACAAATCACTTCTTTAATCAGACGCAATATAATTGATTATCTCTAATCTCTAAAAACCGCTGGAATGAATTATGAACTTATCGAAATATGACAAATCGATTTGATTTCGTGTTTGAAATTCTAACTTTAGGAACAGCACTAATACCACTTTCAGATCTTGCAGTAACATTCACAACAAATGATCGTCTTTCATAACCACTCAACCAAAGTATAAACTGTACGATAAATGATATATAAATTAAATTCTACACTTTACATTAAAATTGCAAATCCATTGTTATACAACTTCACACTTTAAAAAAGATGAATTCACACAGATTAATTATCTTATTTAACAACTTAAACGCGTACACTTTCCAAATAAATGATTTGAAAATTTGTAAATGATACCGCTGTCTCGATCAATTCCAATTAACATCAAGCGCGGTACTAATTAAATCCAGTCGTTAATTAAACTCTTCATACATTCCCGACGATTCCATTTCCATCGATAAGGTCGGGGCGCCTGGAAAACTCCATGGTTATTTATAGCCGCCAAGTCACGGCCGGATCTATTTTCAGAACCGGAAGTGCGTTTGTATCAATGCACCCTGTGTACCAGAAGTGATTAGGCCGATCATGTTTGTTTTTTTGCCGTTTAAAGAAAAAGCCAATGCACGCACTGTTCACTCGTGAATCCGCGACACGATGTTATGATTATGAATTACGAATTATGAATTCATCTATTCGTGATTTATACTGTCTGCCGTTAACGTTGAATTGCCTATGGCGCCAAGAGCTGGTGATTGGGACCGTCTTGTTCTTTATGCTATACCGATATACGTTATGATACAATCACTCCATCAGGCGAGAAGACGTTCGAACAGGACTTTTATTGTTGCCTCAGTTCAACAAGTCAACCTTCACGTCCGACTTTTGGATCTTTAGTCTTGATTCGAACCTTTGTGTACTAAAGTTTGAGTCTGCTAGCTTGATTCTATGATAGGTTTTACATGGAACTGGCAAGCAGTACCTAAAAATAGAGCAAGACATATTTTGATAACATAATAAGGTAATGAGACGAATAACCTGAAGAAACAAGGATGAATCGTACAGCGGTGCAAGTTTTAAAGTTTGGAAAGTAACGACAAAATGATAACCCCGCAGCAAATAAAAAAATGCTGATTTCCAATTCTTATGCAGGTTTAGAGTCACGATTTCCACTCATTATCCCACATTCAAAACCTTTGATCTAATTTTTCTCATGGGTTCGAATCTAACGCACCGGTTCAATTGCATCTTAAAGGCACATGAAAGGCTATGACTACAAATAAATTAATGAAAAAATATATAGAGTTCTTTTATGTTCATAAAAGTCATGGAAATAATTAATGAATGCAGTGAGGCCCAATTTATTAATCTTTAATAAAAATTATTTGCTTGCTTGAAACATAGTTTTCTTCATTTCAATCATGTTTATCAACAATTTGCTTGTTTACATATTCAAAATAATAAATTCTGATTGATCGATTCAAAATTCAAAAATGCGTGTATTACGTGACAAGGTCAGGGGTGAAAATTAGGCAATCTGACTTATCAAACTGGCTGATCTGGATTATTTCTCGTTGGCTTTTATGTTTCAGTTGTGCTGAAGTGTTTTCTGGTGATAACTATTTGAATCTACTAATAAAATCTACCAAATAATACCGTTTGATATAGCATTAATCTCCTTTCACGAGTCTTTAAATGAGAGGCCTGTGAGACGAAGCTAGAGTCGCAAAGGTCTTGCAGAGTTGTAGTAGGAATTTCGACTATATTACCTTTTTCTTATTTTATGTTTATATATTATATAATTTTAGATGCTCTTCCTGTTCATATCATGAATGACAAGCAGTGATAGATAGGTAAAATAGATCAAACAATGTTAAAAGAAAAAGAAAAATGAAGATACAGAGAATAGGACAACAAAGGATAGAGTCCGTTAACAACAGTTAAGGTCTTATGATACACAATACATATCAATATTTGCATAAAAACATAAACATATAAACCATAAACATGTAATATTAATTCAATTCTAATATTTCATTCATCAAAATCAGCACGAACATGCTTTTGGCCATATCATTTCAGTAAACTATGCAAACAGAATAAATATACAATTTCAATCTATCTTCAAGAATATTCAAACAGTACACATATACACTCATGTTAATCTACATCTAAACACATTTACTTATATTATTACTATATTTCATTTTTAGTCATAATTTGATCTCATCTCCTTGTCGCATGGGTTAAAAAGTACCAGCATAGCTGTATGCTTATTGAAGAAGAATGTTTTGGCTTATATATGAAATTGTGCAGTGATGAAAGAGACTTCTTTCGTTGTACTTTCGTTTTCAAATATAGAGCTTGAAAGAAAAAAAAACACGTAATAGTCATATAATGTGATAAGAAAACAAACACATACATAACGCCTTATAATTTTACTTTTATGTATGAGTTACCGATCGATAAAATAATGTACAACACTTCCATGTACATTAAACTATTTAACGTGAACGCTCCAAGGAAACGTGCTATTAGCCAGTGACGGTTCATCCGAAATCAGTAACCCTACACTTTTGTACGAGGTGTATATTATCACATTACGGTAATACCCTAGTAGTTACGATTAAAACAAGACCAGTCTTTAATCGACACATTGCAGGAATGGGTAAACTATTAAGCCTCTAACATTTTTGAGATTCTTAGCCCTGTATTTTTCTTCCGCAATAGACAGACTTAAACATAAATTATCACTTTTTTATAGACGGTCCGACCTCAAGGCGTCTAAGAAAGAAAATCCATTTGTTACACTAAATATCGCATACCTGCATAAATTGGTACGCCGGTTGTCGAAAGAATAAGTATGTACAATGTATTTCTTATAAATGACAAAAGAGTAATGTTTGAGAGAGACTGATTCAGAACGACACTTTTCGGAACGACGCTTTTCAGAACGAAACTTCTCGGAACGACGCTTTTCGGGACGACGCTTTTCAGAACGACGCTTTACGGAACGACGTTTTGCGGTAGGACATTTTTTGGAACGACGGTTTTTTTTGTTTTTTTTTTTTTTTTGGGGGGGGGGGGGGGGGGGGGGGGACGGGGGGACGACGTTTTTCAATGGACGACGCTTTTCGGGACGACGTGTTTTTTTTTAACGACCCTTTTCGGGACGACTCTTTTGGTCATACACCCGTTACTTTTGAGATCTTGAATTCCCATTGACTCCAATGTTAAATCAGGCATTTTCAAGACTCTGTTGAGTGGAGAATGGTGTTTTTTACGCTTAGCTATATACAGAAACACCAAGTTTGGCCATTAAACTCACAGAAACTGTAATAAATTGGACACCTCAATCGTCTCATTTTTTTCAACGGAGCAAAGTGTATTAGTAGCGTCCAAAAATCAGTACACTAGCTGTCAAATCTAGCCGAGGTACCGGCATTTGTGTTCATACATCCAAAACAAATAGTCCTGCAATAAGCAAAAGAAACTTTGGGAGCATTGCAGGACTATAATCTATACAGGAAACACATCAGTGTTCTACCAGCTGATCTCTTACTAGCAAAACTATGCACCAGAAGTCGAAACTCTAAATTTCTAAATGGGCCTACTTTTGGGTATTACGACCCAAAAGAACTCCATAAGAGGTGCGAGACCTTTTCAATGGACGACGCTTTTCGGAACGACGTTTTGCGGAACGACGTTTTGTGGAACGACGTTTTGCGGAATGACGTTTTTTGGATCGACGTTTTTCGGGACGACGCTTTTCAATGAACAACGCTCTTCGGGACGACGTTTTTTAATGTCGCTTTTCGGGACGACGCTTTTCGGGACGACGCTTTTCGAGACGACGCTTTTTAATGGACAACGCTTTTCGGGACGACGCTTTTCGGAACTTAACTTTTTGAAACGACCTCTTTTAATAGTCAGTGGAATCTCTATCAATCGAATTCGAATGTCGAATAACGTCCTCTGGACGTCTAAGTAATTGAAAACAATGTTCAGTTCTTTAGACTGAGATCAATGCCAGGATCTACTTTATTGTTGCTGCGTGGACGCCAAGTTCTTACTGTCCAATCAAATTGCGAGATTTAAATACATCCACAACCATTGCTTTTTTGTCTTATTCCAACGATATTTTCTATTAATTGAATTGTTAACGTCATTGAGGGTTTTTATTAGGAAATTGGGAAACATGTCCAGTTAATTTGAAAGCGAAGGAATCCGTTTTTCGGAACCAGCCATATAAGATAAAAAACCGATGCTTGCATTGACAATTTACGCAACAAAGTCTGGATTTTCCTGATCTACTTGTGGCGCCTTTTCTTTTTTAAAGACATTCTTGGAAAATAAAAGTACATCGCTTAATTAGTTTCTTTTCTTCGCCTGAGATTTGACGCCTTGTGAGCAGTATTGTAGTTATGTTATGTATTTTCATGGCGATCAATTTCTATTCTCACAGAGGTAAGAATGTAAAGCATTCACGTAGTGTTAACTAAAATTAATGGTGTCATTTTCTGGTTATGTTTGTTTTTTGGGGGGATGTCTATGCCCTCTGTTTGATTTAAGATAATGGGAATTGTGCGGTAATGACACAAACGCTTATTAGTGCATGCGAAAGTATGTGGGTCATACTCAAGACAAAACAAAACAAAAATCTGAAACAAACTGTCTAACATCCTGTTCTATTTGGGCGGTTTTCCATTTGAAACACCTCGGCCGTTTCTTAAAAAAAAACTCGGCGGTATTGGGGAGCCATTTTGAAAGTAGTCCGGCAACATGGGGGCGACGAAGGGCATGTCCGTAATCGTATCTACTTCTCTTTCTCTCTTTGTCTGTCTCTCCCACCCCCCACCCCTTCTCTCTCTCTCTCTCTCTCGCTCTCTCTCTCACTCTTTGTCTGTCTCCCCCACCCCCTCCTTTTCTCTCTCTCTCGCTCTCTCTCTCTCTCTCTCTCTCTCTCTCTCTCTCTGTCTGTCTCCCCCACCCCCTCCTCTCTCTCTCTCTCTTGTCTGTCTGTCCCCCCTCCTCTCTCTCTCTCTTTCTCTCTCGCTCTCTCTCTCTTTGTCTGTCTCCCCCACCCTCCTCTCTCTCTCTCTCTTCTGTCTGTCTGTCACTGTCCTCTCTCTCTCTCTCTCTCTCTCTCTCTCTCTCTCTCTCTCTCTCTCTCTCTCTCTCTGTGTCTCTCTCTCTCTGTCTGTCTGTCCCCCTCCTCTCTCTCTCTCTCTCTCTCTCTCTCTCTCTCTCTCTCTCTCTCTCTCTCTCTCTCTCTCTCTCTCTTTCTTTGTCTGTCTCCCCCTCCTCTCTCTCTCTGTCTGCCTCTCTCTCTCACTCTCTCTCTCTCTCTGTCTCTCTGTCTCTCTATCTCTGTCTGTCTGTCTGTCTGTCTCTCTATCTGTTTAGATAAAGTTCTGTTCTGTTCTACTCGGCAATCCCCGGCACAAACCGGGAATTGCTGAGTATATGCGATTGAGAAAATATGAAACACCGATGTGTTTATATGAAAATCTAATGAAATTAGTAAAGGCAAACAACATTCAATTGTGGTATTTAACCAATGTGTAATGTGTGCTTCTTCGGTCACGGAAACACCCGAGTAGTTGCGATTGATATGATAAGGAAATAACGTGAAAAAGACGTATCGTTCTTACGGAACAAAGCGTTTCAGGCGTGTATGATCGATTCGAAAATACTTTACAATAGTGTCGATTAATTCATGAATAGGGGGAGGGTGGGTGGGGGGGAAAGGTGTTTAACGATGCTTAACGACAAGCAAGTTCGAAATGAATTACACTTGTAGTTTAACACAGTGTCACATCGGCTTGTTTTCAATTATATTTCGGAGCCTGGCTCTTAACATTCATAGTGCTGGATCCGACTTTGTGCTTATGCCAACAGATTAGTCCCAGGCCAGCTGCCAAGTAAATTGGCAGCTGTCCTGTGATCTAACCCGTTTGCTACTCTGAGTTTCTTTCCTCATAAAAAATAAGCGGATATTTAAGATTTGGAAAGCAAACGACACAAAATTCTATGTTTAAAAAATTACCCATCACTCTAAGGGTTAAGATAATTCTTTAAAACGTACCGTTTGAGCAAAACTAAAATCATATCACAAATCATTACCCCATCAGGGTAGCAAACAGGTTAGATCGCAGATCAGCCGCCAATTTACTTGGCGACTGGCCTAGATACAGCCTGTTAGTATAAGCATGAAGTCATCATTATCATCATCATCATCATCATCATCATCATCATCATCATCATCATCATCATCATCATCATCATCATCATCATCATCATCATCATCATCATCATCATCATCATCGTCATCATCATCATCATCATCGTCATCATCATCATCATCATCATCATCATCATCATCATCATCATCATCATCATCATCATCATCATCATCATCATCATCATCATCATCATCATCATCATCATCATCATCATCATCATCATCATCATCATCATCATCATCATCATCATCATCATCATCATCATCATCATCATCATCACATCAACATCATCATCATCATCATCATCATCATCATCATCATCATCATCATCATCATCATCATCATCATCATCATCATTGTTAATACTATTACTATTACTGTTATCATGTTCATCATGTTTATCATGTTCATCATGTTTATCAGTATAACCGTCTTCATTATTACTATTGTTATTACTACACTATAGTTTCATCAAAGCACAATTGATGAAGCATTAAATTTGGTTTATTTAATGGACATAAACATCAAAATCATTATAAAAACCGTCATGTAGTTTACGTCTACCAGTGCATATAACCACTTCTTATATACAAGATTAAAACACTATTTTACCAAGGCACTTGACTAGACTGCAGGAAATTCAGTAGCCATGTTTTGTTCTCATTGTTTATGTCAATTTGGTAATGATGTGGCTCTTGTTGTCATTATTATTGTTGCTGTTATTGTTATTATTATTGTTGTTGCTGTTATTGTTATTATTATTGTTGTTGCTGTTATTGTTATTATTATTATTATTATTATTATTATTATTATTATTGTTGTTATTGTTATTATTATTATTGTTGCTGTTATTGTTATTATTATTATTGTTGCTGTTATTGTTGTCATTTGTATTGTTGCTGTTATTGTCATTATTATTGTTGCTGTTATTGTAATTATTATTATTGTTGCTGTTATTGTTATTGTTGCTGTTATTGTTATTGTTATTGTTGCTGTTATTGTTGTCATTATTACTGTTGCTGTTATTGTCATTATTATTGTTGCTGTTATTGTTATTATTATTGTTGCTGTTATTGTTATCATTATTGTTGCTGTTATTGTTATTATTATTGTTGCTGTTATTGTCATTATTATTGTTGCTGTTATTGTTATTATAATTGTTGTTGCTGGTGTTGTTCTTATAGTTATTATTTCTGGTGTTGTTGTTATTATTGTTGTTGCTCTTATTGTCATTATTATTGTTGCTGTTATTGTTATTATTATTATTGTTGTTGCTGGTGTTGTTATTATGATTACTATTGCTGGTGTTGTTATTATGATTATTGTTATTGTTGTTTTGTCACAGTGAGTCTCCTTCAACAGCCCAGCCCCCGCCTCCAGTACGCTAAATGTAGTAAATAACTAATATTTACGCGATATCTTGGCCGTATTACCGCTGAGGAAGAAGACAGAGGTGATCAAAATGATATTCGGACTCCTCTACCATGTTCCTTAGCAATTTTACACGTGACCTACCGGGAAAAAAACCACAACATTACACGTAGATATGTACTATTGTTCACGAAACTTAATATGAGACTAATTCATTTTCGTGCCGAGACCATTCGGGTGTTACCGTATCGGCAATTCGTTCTACAGAAACACATTTTGTTACAACTGACATTCAATGAATAACAACATAATCTTTATCAAACGACGATACCCGAACAAAAGATCATTGCATACGGATTCTTTCAAGTGATTTACAGTTAAGTTTGTTAAACATATGTACTTGAAAAATAAAAGATAAAATAAAAATTAGGGTAAAGAGTTTAAAAAGAGTGTCATCTATGAGGTAATTAGCTTAAATATTAATTTAATGAATCGACCTCATCCATCATACTTAATCATAGCAAAGAGTTCAAACCTATTTTTCCATCCGTTCATACTCAATAACACAAATTAAAGATTCATATGCATTCTTTTCAAAGAATGTATTAAAGAAGAATATCCACATTCCACCATTTTGAAACGTGATTCTTTTGCCGGTTTACGTCGGTCGTTCTCGGCATACACAGGTCTGGTCGGAACCCTTTGGTTTAATACGAACAATTCCGGCTCCGACCGATGTATACCGAGAACGACGGAAGTACTCCGACGAAATGATATGTTTCAATACGAACAGTTCCGGTTCTGACCGATGTATACCGAGAACGACCGCAGTACTCCGACGAAATAATATGTTTCAAAATGGCGGATAATGGGTATTCTACATTAAAGGGAATATCTCACAAGTTGTGTTCGGTGAGAAACAAACAGTGAAAAGCTGCTTTAAACAATATTTATTCTTGAAAATATTCAATATATTAATTTCAAAAGTTTTAAAAACCTGTGTTTTTTGTGTTTTTTTTCTATTATTAATTTAGCATTCGTCCGTTTCAGTACTTTGGTTATAATACATCGCCTATAAATACTCAAAGGATGCTCTCTGAGGAACCTTGTTAGATTCAGACGATGAAGGTGCTGATTCAGTTTATAAGTCTGGGTCCTAGCTTTTTCCTACCCATGTAGATTGCTTCTCAGGACAGAGGTTATAGATCATTGTTTAAAAAACAAACCGTTTAAACCTATTGCTTAATCTGCAGCATCACGAGTACGGAATGGAGTGATAAAATGATATTAAGAAAAAGGTGAAAAAGAACTTTCAAAACAATCGTTCAAACAGGAATTATCGTAAACTTGTTTTTTTCCTCTCATATTATATGCATAAATGATTAATTCCAGTAATTCACTTCGGTGACGTTTGCATTGGATATCTCCGTTTTCTTGTTGCGTTAATATCAAAGCAACTGCAAGAGTTTGTGAAAAGAACACAAAAAAGAAAAGACAGATTTTCAGTCAAACAGGAATTATTGCAAAATTTTGTACCTTCTCATATCAAAGGCAATAGCTAATGACAATTTTCCAACTGTGTTTTTCATTAAATATCACCGTTTTAATCCACCTCTTTTTCAGTTGATATCATGGGGTTTCTTGTCGACTACATCCTCATAAACGTACGTGACTTTGTTTGAACCAAATAAAGTCCTTTGTTTCGTCAGCGTTGTGATGTTGCAGATACTTTAACACTTAGAATGCCGGATAAATTTCTAAAATTAGACTTTTGTGCCGTCTACTTTCCAAACCCTTGAATATCTGCTTAATTTTGATGAGGAAATATACTCAAGGTAGCAAACAGGTTAGATAACAGGCCAGCCGCCAATTTACTTGGCGGCTGGCCTGGATCTAACCTGTTTGCATAAGCATGTAGTCGGTTCCAGCACTATAAGGGTTAACTGGATAAAGTACGTGTGTACATTTACAGGTAATTTATTGTTCGCCTCTTAGGCAGGCACACTTGTTTAATGACTGAGGCTGGAAAGAACTTCACAATCACTAATCGAGTGTGGCCGTCTAGTTCTGTTTGTTTGTTTGTTTGTTATGGTTTTACATCACGTCAACAATATTATTATCATTTTTAATTGGCATTAAACATTACCTATTCATAGCCATACAATTTTACATACTATTTTTCATACACAGTGCAGTTATACTATACACTGAAAACAACTATCGACTGACATATTCAATACAATACAATATGTTTTATGTGTATCAAAGACCTCTGACCGAATATACATGTATACAATTCACTATTTCAGGTAAACAAAGGAGTGATTTAACAATTGTGGTCTCTAGAAATCAAAAAAATATCTCGTTATACATCACACTTACAGAAAACAAAAAACAGCGCACCATTTTAAACAAAATACGATTATCTTCACATGAACTAAATATAGAAAAGGAACACCAGACAAATATAGTAAGAAACGAAAGATACTGCAACTTATGTTCTCTTCATGACATAGAGGATGAATATCATTTTACATTAGTGTGCCCTTATTTTAAAGACCTTAGATCAACTTCTACTCAAAACACTTTACTAATTACCCAAAAATATTTAAATCAACTAAGCATGAAGTCGGTTAAAGCACTGCATGGGTTAAATGGATTTTCTCTTTGATTTGGAAGAGGCTGTCAAATTCAGGATTTTTTATAGGCCCCCGATATATAACACGAAAAAGGTGGAATGTTTCTATCATTCTTTATGAAAGTACACTTTTCCGACGTCGTCATATTTTGGACAAAGCGCTAATGAGAGCGAACTGTGATTAATTGCACTAATTATCAGTTAGCAGAGTGCATAGACGTAAATCGTTGCCCGTAATTGGATTCGATTCTTCATTTGGGTAATTATATAAATTAAAACCCTGGGAATTCATTAGCCGATTCGCGAGAAACGGTTATAAGTTTACTTGTCAAATACAGAAAACCTAAAAGTCAAAAAGAAATGGTTGTACGAAATCAGAATCAGAATAATTTTGTCTGACTTATACAAATCCAGTACCTCGTCATTTTAAATAATGTATACATAAAATAATATACTGTCGATGCCTCTCGCTCCCTGCTTTCTTAGAACCATCGGCATTCCGTAAGTCAGTCTGAAGACTACTACAAATAAAAATCAATTTGCCGTTACCGGGATTTGAACCCACTAGTAGATGGGCCATGTGATTTCAGGCTCTGTTCTCTAGCCACTCAGCCACAGAGGCCCCATCAAGAAGGGTAAGAACCATCAGCATTCCATAAATCAGAGGAGAGACTACCTCTCGTGAAAATCAATATGCCGTCACCGGGATTTGATTCCCCCCCCCCGAGGCCCTTTAAGCAGGGTAAAACCGTCGGCATTGCATGAGTCAGTCAAGAGATTGCTTCTCATGAAAACCAAAGTGCCGTAATCGGGATTCGAGCCCACTCAGAAAGAAGCCATGTGACTTCCGGTTCTGTACTCTAGCCAGTAAGCAATGGATGCCTTTTTGACAGGTGGCTAATTTTCGTATGAGGTAAATGTTTAAACCCTTAGAATGCTGGGTAATTTCTGAAATTAGATTTCTGTGTCGTTTGCTTTCCGAAAGCTTAAATATCTGCTCAATTTTGATTTTCTAGTTTAAACACATTTCTTTTACATCGATTGTGAAACAAGTTCTTACAACTTAGATTTACCACTCTCGATTCTGCTTCCTGGATACATAACCAGTACTCGCACCGAATGTGGATTAATGAAAGGACGAAAGACAGATCCCACCACAAACGGGATTCGAAACCACGACCCTCGTTTCCTCGCCTAATTTTGACGAGGAAAGCTACTCTGAGGCTGAAGTAAATTGGCGGCTGGCCTGTGATCTAACCTGTTTGCTACTCTGAGGATCTTTCCTCGTCAAAATTAGCTGGTCTGGGTCGAACCGGTTTGCATAAGTAAAAAGTCGGTCCCAGCACTATGAGGGTTGAATCAAGGGCGCGCCGTATTTCCTAGTATTGGATGCAGTGCGTACTTCTACAACTGTATTTCCGCTATTCTTTGAGGCGCTAGAATATTCTTTTTTTGACGCATGGACGATTGAATACACTAGAAAAACATCTAAAGCGACGCGCGTTTAAATGGAACGCAGAGGTGAATTCGGCGGCGTCGTTTGTCAAATGGTTGAATGGTTGAATGGTAGTGGTTCATTTATTTACATATTATCGTTGTACATTAAAAATGCACATTCACAATATACAGTTTCACTAAACCCATTACTAAACACTAACGACGTCTAACCACTTTGTTGTAGACAACTCTGGAAAACATCGTGGGAAAAGGAAAAATTGCTCGTAACGAGCAATTTTCCTTTTCCCACAATGTTTTCTGTCCTACCAGAAGATTATTTTTCCAATTTCATTACATTTTGAAATGTCGTCTGCAAACTCTTTCAATTTTGGACAGTCGAACATTCGGCGTCTGGTAAAGGGTTAAGGTATTCCACCCCTGAAGGAAAACTATCGTTTCCAAAGCATTCCCCAAGCGAGTTTTCCAAGCTTGTCTGATTTAGAATTTATATTTAAAAAAAATGAATATTAATAAATTTGTTATCAATTTGAAAGCAATTACCTCCCCTTAACTATCAATTTTACATTGAAAATAAAACTACATGAATGAAAGGTGGCAAAAAAAAAAAAAAAAAAAAGAAATCCATAAAAACTTGTTTTTATAACGGCATTAAATATTGTGTTCTGTTAAATCTTTGACTTTGTTATTCTGACTTTTCTGAATTTTCTCCGTCAGGGGTGGAATACCTTAATAAAATACATTACCACCCAGTTGTGAAGAAAACTCCTAACAGATGAGTCTTAGAACTATGAAATTCTAGACAGATTTAATATACAAATGAAAAGAAACGGACTCTTTTTCACATAAAAAAAAGAAAAGAAAAATGCTTAAAACGTGTCGTTAAAAGCAACAAATACATCCTTTAGTAAGACGGATATAAGACTAGAATCGATGCTTAATTAATTCAAGAATAGTTAATGAATTTCAGAGAAATGATGTAATATTTACAAAAGGGGGTAATAAGAATACAACCATGCTATCTTATATCTGTCCAAATCATAAGACATGCTCTATTTCATAAAGAATTCAGCGTCTTATAGCATTTCCTACAGACATACATGTACATACAAACTGAAGGTATTGTTCTCAACAAACTTCATAAAATTTCAATAAATAATATGTACAACAGTACTTTTATACACTTGGCAAAGTTATCAAACGGTATTTAATCTACTTGAAAAAGATCCCCGCTTCTTCTAGCGTTTTCTACAGACATACATTTACATGCGAACTTAAGTATTGTACACTTTTTGTTCTCAACTAACTCCATAATAGGTCAATATATATAATGTATACACCAGTACTATTGGCATGTATCCAAGTTATCAAAGCAGACGGTATTTATAAATATGTGTGATCTTTTCGAAAAAGAATCAAGAGTCTTCTAGCGTTTTCATCAGATAAACATGTATACACAATAAAATATCATAAATTTGATATTTTCCCTTTAATACAAAATATTTCAATATATAATATCTACAACAGCACTATGTGACATTCGTCTATGTTATCAAAAGGTATTTATATAACAACTATATGAAAAAGAATCAAGAGTCCTCTAGCGTTTTCATCAGACAAACATGTATACGTATCATTTATCTAGTGTTTTCCCTTCACTAAAAACTATTTCAATTCAATGTTTACAACAATATACCACACATACCTGACATGTTTCCAAGTAATCTAAGCAGACAGTGTTTATATAATATGTTCTATTTGATAAAGAATCCACCAATTTCTAGCGTTTTCTTCAAACATACAGGTATACGAACTTAATAAGTATAATTAAGTATATATTTCATGTTCTCCCTTTACCCCATTATGTCTCAGTTTGTCACGTTTGCTTCTGAAGACGTATGAAACAAGTGTGTTAAAAGGATGAATTAGCTCTTAGGAGCATTTTATTCATTTGAACCCATGGTTTCTTCCCAATATTTAAAGAAAATATTTAAAAAAAAACAAAAAAAAACATAAAAAAACATTTTTGATCAGGTTATCTTATAGCTGTCTGTCTTATCTTTCAAATTTGGAACCGGTTAAAGATTATAATAATGACGTAATTGGTTGAAGGATAAGTCAAGCTTTTTCTTCACACGTTAGAACGTCAACGTTAAAATCAACGTAACGTGAAATACACAATGAAATTCACTACGATAAGGAATTACTCAAAAACAATACACGCGACGTAATCTCTGTTCCATTTATCTACTTTGAAAACGTTCCACGCCACAATGTATATTTATACAAACAGACATAACTCAACACTTTTCCCCATTCTTCAGAAAAGACAACGTCGAAAAACTACCTTAAAGAAAAGTTCCGTCGGCGGGTTTTGATTGGACGTTATATAACAGCATGAATAATTAAAGATGAGTACTTTGTTTATTATGGTTTAAGCCTTTACCAAACGCCAGATTTTCGACTGTCCCAAATTGAAAGAGTTTGCAGACGATATTTCAAAATGTGAAATAATCTTCTGATAGGGCAGAAAGCATTGTGGGAAAAGGAGAAATTGCTCGTTACGAGCAATTTCTCCTTTTCCTACAATATTTTCTAAAGTAGCCTGCAACAAAGTGGTCAAATGTCGTTATTATTTTGTGTATTATGGTTTAAGATCGCGTCAACGGCTTTTAAGTTAAAGTGTGAGGTATTGCTAATAACTGGTGGAAAAAAATCCCCAAACTTGACTGCCCATAAGAGCTGTTCAAGTAGGATAGAATCATTGGAATTCGGTAAGTCAGCCTTGAGATTTCCTCTCATGAAAATGTAAAGGGTTGAATTAATCGTTGTATAGCGGTAAGAACGCGGGATCATTTTTTTGTTTATGATGGTGCAACATCACGAATTGAACTGACGGCATTCTTTAAGTGAGCCGTAATATTTCCCTCTCATGAAAAATAACGGATTAAATTAATCGTTGTATAGCTTGCAGTTCTGGAAATGACGTTTCTGTCTATGATGGTTTTACATCGCGTCGCCAATATTGATTTTAATGTGACGTTTTGTTAATATCTGACAGAGAAGATTCCCAAATGTAAGAGCCAATAAGGGTTGTTCAAACATGATTCAACTATCGTCATTCTGTATGTGAGTCGTGAAGTTTCCTCTCATGAAAAGTTAACGGATTGAATTAATCGTTGTATAGCTTGCAGTTCTGGAAATGACGTTTCTGTCTATGATGGTTTTACATCGCGCCAACAATATTTCAATTCTAATGTTAATTCTTGTTAGTATCTGACAGAAATTATCCAAAATGTAAGAGCCAACAAGGGTTGTTCAAACATGATTCAACTATCGCCATTCTGTATGTGAGTCGCAAGGTTTCCTCTCATGAAAAGTGAATGGATTAATCGTTGACTGGCTCAAAGAGCTGGATATGATATTATTTGTTGGTTTTACATCGCTAATCGAACTATCGGCATGCTTTAAGTCAGTCTTGATATTTCCTCGCTTGAAAAGTTAACGGATTAAACGTTGTATAACGTGCAGTTTGCTGGATGAAAACGACATTAAACCCATATATCCAACACCGCGGTATGGGTTTATTGTGTTTTAGTCTATATAGTCAATTTGCAAAAAAAGAATATCTATTGTAGAGGGTTGTGTTTTCCAATCGGAAACTTAATCAAAAACAACGTTTTTTTCAAGTAAATAAATACTTGAAATTTTAATACGTATTCCTTTATAATTCGAGGGTCCCAGGCTTGAGACCTGCTAGAGGCGAAGCAAAAATAAGAATTATATTGTCGGACTAACGAACAAACCGGCGAGAGTATTGG
Organism: Cerastoderma edule; assembly: GCA_947846245.1. NCBI lineage: Eukaryota > Metazoa > Mollusca > Bivalvia > Cardiida > Cardiidae > Cerastoderma > Cerastoderma edule. Next base: position 18,829,054 of record OX401421.1, read on the forward strand.
CCATGTGTCAAGGTAGCAGTCATCAAGAGTGGATTTAATAAGTTTAAAGCTTCCGTCAAAATCGATGTAAAATAAATAAATTTGTACTTAAACTGACACCAATCAAAATAAGTTTATGATGTATTCTTGACAGACATCGCTGTGTAAGCTTTCTAAGTTTCTTATATTAAAAAATACAATTTTAATGCTGGAGGGACTCAATTCAAAGAAAAAGACCTCAACCTCAAATTTATGACATTTGACATTTGAAATATATGTTTAGCCAATACAACTATCGAGAATGAAAAAGAAAGGGAAAATGGGTTGCATTGAGCTCTATTCATTTCTCTCTCACGAACTATCTTACATCAAAACTTCAGTAACCATTCAAATTACGCCAACATCTTGACACATGTATTTCTTTTTTTATGTTATAACACTTTCGAAATAAAGCCGTGTTAGGCGAGTTCGTGTACACTGTTAACTTCTTCCTTATTAAGTTAAAATAAAATCCAATTAATTCCGTTAAAGTCACAAAATCAAAACAACAATTTCCAATAAATTCCAATAAAAACAAATTACTTCAAACTCACAAGATACCGACCAAGTGATCATTAACTCTCCGTGAAAAACAAACGTCTTTATAATTTGTTTAATAACTGTTAATAATTAAACATTACCTTATTTTCACTCGATTAACCAAATGTATGTATATTTATTCCGGTAAGTTCACAAAACAAGCGCGCCTGATTTTTCAACGTTATCTGACGGGGATAACGTTACATCACGTTACGTTAGGCCCTCGTTTTGCATTTTATGTCTAGGCAAGCGTTTAATTCTTATCGACAAATCGCGCTCTATTTCATATTTCATATTTCATACACGCAGGGCCATTCGCATTAATATTACCCTTTACGTCGGCTGTGGAAATATTCATTTCTACGTTAAATGACGTCGGTTTGTTGGTAGAATTGGGGGTTTAAGTTAGAACACCAATGTTGGTAGAATTGGGGGTTAAATTAGAATTACCATAATCCGCCATTTTAAAACTTTTTCTTTTGTCGGATTTCTTCGGTCGTTTTCGGTATACATCGGTCGGTGCCGGAACTATTCGCTGTAAAGCGAATAGTTCCGACAACGACCGATGTAAACCGAGAACGAGCGAAGAAATCCGATAAGAGCATGAGTTTTAAAATTGGCAGATTATGGTACTACCTTTAAGACACTTATTCACAGTTGTGAGGAAATTTGGGAGTAAAGACATAATTATTTTAAAACTGTACCATCGCTGCACTTCTGAATGGTACGCAATTGAGAATAGCCATTACAATTAAAATTAGTTCGCATTGAAATTCTAAGAGCATTCACACAGTGAATTAATATATCTATATCCAAAAGCTGTTTTAACAGATTTCAGATCTACCGCATATAGACTGTGACGTATGGACGCTTCCTGACCTAAATATGTCCTCAACAACCGAAGTAATCCGACGAAAGAATCAGTTTCAAAATGGTGGATTATAGGTATACTACCTTAAGCATGATGTAGACGAATAGACGAGTGAAATATTACAACGTCAGGCCAAAGAACCGCGAAATAAAGCAAATATAGACAGTCGTTTCGGTGATGACGTCTCAAAAATAATACAGTCAAGGAAAACAGACCGATGCATACATTAATACTTACCTCTCGTTAAGAAAACGCATCTTTTAATGGACAAGAGCCAAACCATACCTACTGGGCATTGAAAGGGGCTTGTAAATTGACCATCTCAAAGATTGAGATTTTAATCTCTTAGACATAACATATCTGCTAAAGAAAAACTTGTGGGCGACATTGGTGCAGTGGTAGAGCGTTGGCCCTCTTGTACCGAGGGCCAGGGTTCGAATCCCCGTTAGGCGAGGTGAAAATTGCCGTACACGAGGGCCAGGGTTCGAATCCCCGTTAGGCGAGGTGAAAATTGCCGTACACGAGGGCCAGGGTTCGAATCCCCGTTAGGCGAGGTGAAAATTGCCGTGACTAACCTACCTATCGGCGCGAGAACTGGTGTAGTATCCAGAAAGCAGCCATCGAGAGTGAATTTAATAAGTTTCAAGCTTCCGTCACAATCGATGTAAAACAAATATGGTGAATGGTATATGGTGAATAAAAAATATGTTAAAGAAAAACTGGGTGAACACATTATCTGTATACTTACATACAGTAAAACTATATTATTGATGCGCATCTACATCCAATTCAGAGCGATCGTGAAAAGAAAGTAGACGCTTGTCTCGCTGATATAGAATAAACTGTTAAAACGGTTTATTTTGTCAACATTGAACCATTATTTCCGTCCTATAAAGTCATTGAATAGTATAAGAGTGTGTGGGGCATGACCATACACTACGCTGACTTTTTTTTATCAAATTACGCTAGCAATATGCATAAGAGAGCTTCCCCAAAGGTTAAATACAAACTAAGTTGTTTTATCAAAGCGCTGAAAGGTGCGAATGCTCATTCGCAATATTTTAAGTTCAAGTTCAAGTTGAAATGTTTAACACATACATGTTGTTGCTTTCATATTAACATATATTTATGACAAGCACCATTCATTAAAAAACAGTACGGTAAAGAGTTTTTGAACATAGTATCATTTCTTAAGGAGAAAAGTGTGATAATGCTATGAATGAAAGTATTTAATGATGGCTTTATATAAAAAGGTATATAACTATACATATTAATACAGGTTTAAGGAAACATGTGATTCTGCACATTGAAGTAAAGAAACTAAAATTTGTCATTTATTCAATGACATTTCTTAAAACTTCTGTTTGTAATATTAACTGATCACAAGACAAAGTCTGTGAGTAGGTCCCTTTTACGAGTTTTACTTTTTTTACTTTTTTCTCAAAAAAGGTTTGAATTACATTTTATTTTCCTTGCTAATATAGAGAAAAAACAAGCAGAAAACTTACTTTGTTTAATCAAATTCTAGCAAAGAAAAGAAAATTTCGACAATCATTTTTTCGTCGGTTTTCGGCAAATGTTATAATCGCAGCCTCTTGAAACATTTGAATTACCTATCTACGGCTGTGTGCCGTCTGATATTGTTTTTATTTTGAAATGGTGATTGTGTCTAGTGTTAACGTGACCAGTGGGTAGGAGTTTGGCCAATGGCGTATAAATAGTTCCTATATCGTCTTCTACGTGCGCGTGCACCAAGCCCTAGTAACGGTACAACCAGGAAATGACGTGACACATATTTGACGTAAGAAATAGGATAGGCAGGATGTTACACTTTTTGTGGTTTTTCTAAACCAATCACAAGCGATATCATGAATTGATGGAAATGTTACATCATTCCGTGTTATAATTGGAATACATAGTTTAAAACAAGATAATAAAAAGGTTTGCTTAAACTCTTCACATAATTATCTCCCTTGCGTCGCTGCATCGATCTCTGCCACCACAAAAGTTTCGTACAAATTTGAATGGAATTCAAATGATAATTTTTTTTCAATTTTTTACCGGATATGGATATTTTTGTAAAAATGTTTTCTTGTGATGATTTCTGACAATTCAATTTCTTTAGGTGTCGCCACCATCTTTAAACGCAATTTTAATTTCTAAGCAGTGATAATGTGACATTTGTGGTGGTGACAGTGTTTAATTCTATAAAATCGCGGGGTTTGAGGTATGATATGTCTTTGTTCAAACGTATCTACGTTGTATTGGTTGTCAAACAAGTTCATTCAGTTAAATCTTAATCACGATTGATTCGGCTTTCTGGATACATAACCAGTACTTGCGCGGACCTATGATTAATGAACTATCCCAATCAAGGGATTCGAACAACCTACATTAAACCGAATAGATCCGGCGTCGTCCGATGTTTACCGAGAATGACCGAAGTAATCCGACGAAAGATAACAGTTTCAAAATGATGGATTATAGGTATATTACATTAACATAATTGTCTGGAAGTAGGTCATAGCCCGTTCGCAGTTTCAAGGTATCAAACAAATATCTATCTTTCGTTTCACGTTTTATTTCTACAAAAAACCTCGAAATCATATTGTACACAATAGTCTGTAAATACAAAAGGGTGTTTTGTAAGATTCAAAACAAGCACACTAGCGTCGATTTAACTGTAATTTCTACAAGAGGCATTGAACGCATAGTATTCACAATTGTCTGAAACAAGGGTCTTTAGTAGGACTCTTTACACACCTTCTAGACTTTGAATTCATATTGAAAGCATAATAGCCTCAGAAAAACTGCAAAACTGGGAAATATAAGTTATAAATCATGATAGAACATAGTGAAACATAGCGACAAATCACAGGATCTTGAAAATATAATGCATGTACTCTTTATTATCTATTTTTCAAAAATTTAACTTCATTGTTTACATTCGAGTAACATCTAAACAGCCAAGGAGTCTCAGTGGCGATCACGTAGTTAGAAAAATCATGTGAAACACATGAAAATACTGTCATTTATGTAATATTAACAACGTGAACATTCAACATGGATAATTTCTTGGGTTTTATCGGTTCCCAATGTTTCTCGGCTGACCTTATTTAATCGCTAATTGTTAACAGACCTTTTAGTATTCACTCTTTTAAAAGCATCATGTGAACGTGCCACTGTCTCAATTCCTCTGTAAAAGGGAATTTAAACTACTTTTAAGTTAATTTTCAACTATTCTAGAAGTTTCACAATTTAAGTGTGAATGAGCGCAAATATGGCTTTAACATCATTGTCTAAATCGGAGCCGTTGAAAGGTATCAAACGTAATATTTAGTTTCCATTTAATAATGTATCTTTACAATACAATAATAAAGGGTACACTTTGGATGAATGTTGTTTACAATCGTCTGCAAATACACAAGGGTGTTTTGTAAGATTCAAAACACAGCCTTTATCTCTCATGCAACGTATCATTTCTACAATAGACCTTGAACTATATTGTTCACATTTGTCTGTAAGTACATACAGGTCTGTTGTAAGATTCAGAACAGACCCTCTAACTTGTATAACGTTTTATTTCTACAACAGACCTTGAACGCATAGTGTTCAAAATTGTCTGTAAATACGCAAGGTTCCATTGGAAAATTCAAAATACTCATGTCACGTTTTATTTCTACAATAGACCTTGAACCGTATTGTTCACAAGTGTTTGTTATTACACAAGGGTGTTTTGTACGATTTCTAACACACCACCGAGCTTCCTACCACGTTTATTCCTACTAAAGATATTGAAATAATATTATTCACAATCGTCTGCAAATACACAAGGGTCTGTTGTAAATTTACTCATACACCTTTTAACTTTCATATCACGTTTTATTTCTACAACAGACCTTGAACTGATATTGTTCACAAGTGTCTGTAAATACACAAGGGTGTTTTGGAAGCTTCGAAACATGCCCATTACGTTCCATTTAACGATTTATTTCTACAATAGACCTTTAACTCATATTGTTCACTTTTCTCTGTAAATACACGAAGGTATTTTGTAAGATTACTAATAGACCTCCTAACTTTCATGTCACGTTTTATTTCTACAATAGACCTTGAACTGATATTGTTCACAAGTGTTTGTAAGTAGTAATACACAAAGGTGTTATAACACACCTTATAGTTTCCATGCCACGTTTTATTTCTACTAAAGATATTGAAAACATATTATTCACAATCGTCTTCAAATAAACAATGGTCTTTTGTAAGATTCCTAACACGCCCTCTAGCTTCTATTGAGTGTTTTTATTTCTACAATAGACATTGAACTGATATTGTTCACAAGGGTTTGTAAATACACAAGGGTCCATTGTAAGATTTAGAACACGCCCTCTAGCTTCCATGCCACGTTTTATTTCTTCAATAGACCTTGAACTATATTGTTCACAATCGTCTGCAAATACACAAGGGTATGTTGTAAGATTAGTAACACGCCCTCTAGCTTCCATGCCACGTTTTATTTCTACAATAGACCTTGAACGCATATTGTTCACAATCGCCTGCAAATACACAAGGGTATGTTGTAAGATTAGTAACACGCCCTCTAGCTACCATGTCACGTTTTATTTCTACAATAGACCTTGAACGCATATTGTTCACAATCGCCTGCAAATACACAAGGGTCCATTGTAAGATTTAGAACACGCCCTCTAGCTTCCATGCCACGTTTTATTTCTACAATAGACCTTGAACTATATTGTTCACAATCGTCTGCAAATACACAAGGGTATGTTGTAAGATTAGTAACACGCCCTCTAGCTTCCATGCCACGTTTTATTTCTACAATAGACCTTGAACTATATTGTTCACAATCGTCTGCAGATACACAAGGGTATGTTGTAAGATTAGTAACACGCCCTCTAGCTTCCATGCCACGTTTTATTTCTACAATAGACCTTGAACTATGTTGTTCACAATCGTCAGCAAATACACAGGGGTATGTTGTAAGATTAGTAACACGCCCTCTAGCTTCCATGCCACGTTTTATTTCTACAATAGACCTGGAACTATATTGTGCACAATCGTCTGCAAATACACAAGGGTATGTTGTAAGATTACTAACACGCCCTCTAGCTTCCATGCCACGTTTTATTTCTACAATAGACCTTGAACTATATTGTTCACAATCGTCTGCAAATACACAAGGGTATGTTGTAAGATTAGTAACACGCCCTCTAGCTTCCATGCCACGTTTTATTTCTACAATAGACCTTGAACTATATTGTGCACAATCGTCTGCAAATACACAAGGGTATGTTGTAAGATTACTAACACGCCCTCTAGCTTCCATACCACGTTTTATTTCTACAATAGACCTGGAACTATATTGTGCACAATCGTCTGCAAATACACAAGGGTATGTTGTAAGATTACTAACATGCCCTCTAGCTTCCATGCCACGTTTTATTTCTACAATAGACCTGGAACTATATTGTGCACAATCGTCTGCAGATACACAAGGGTATGTTGTAAGATTAGTAATACGCCCTCTAGCTTCCATACCACGTTTTATTTCTACAATAGACCTGGAACTATATTGTGCACAATCGTCTGCAAATACACAAGGGTATGTTGTAAGATTACTAACACGCCCTCTAGCTTCCATACCACGTTTTATTTCTACAATAGACCTGGAACTATATTGTGCACAATCGTCTGCAGATACACAAGGGTATGTTGTAAGATTACTAACACGCCCTCTAGCTTCCATGCCACGTTTTATTTCTACAATAGACCTTGAACTATATTGTTCACAATCGTCTGCAAATACACCAGGGTATGTTGTAAGATTAGTAACACGCCCTCTAGCTTCCATGCCACGTTTTATTTCTACAATAGACCTTGAACTATATTGTGCACAATCGTCTGCAAATACACAAGGATATGTTGTAAGATTAGTAACACGCCCTCTAGCTTCCATGCCACGTTTTATTTATACAATAGACCTTGAACGCATATTGTTCACAATCGTCTGCAGATACACAAGGGTATGTTGTAAGATTACTAACACGCCCTCTAGCTTCCATGCCACGTTTTATTTATACAATAGACCTTGAACTATATTGTTCACAAACGTCTGCAGATACACAAGGGTATGTTGTAAGATTACTAACACGCCCTCTAGCTTCCATGTCACGTTTTATTTCTTCAATAGACCTTGAACTATATTGTTCACAATCGTCTGCAAATACACAAGGGTATGTTGTAAGATTAGTAACACGCCCTCTAGCTTCCATGCCACGTTTTATTTCTACAATAGACCTGGAACTATATTGTTCACAATCGTCTGCAAATACACAAGGGTATGTTGTAAGATTAGTAACACGCCCTCTACCTTCCATGTCACGTTTTATTTCTACAATAGACCTTGAACGCATATTGTTCACAATCGCCTGCAAATACACAGGGGTATGTTGTAAGATTAGTAACACGCCCTCTAGCTTCCATGCCACGTTTTATTTCTATAATAGACCTGGAACTATGTTGTTCACAATCGTCTGCAAATACACAAGGGTATGTTGTAAGATTAGTAACACGCCCTCTAGCTTCCATGCCACGTTTTATTTCTACAATAGACCTTGAACTATATTGTTCACAATCGTCTGCAAATACACAAGGGTATGTTGTAAGATTAGTAACACGCCCTCTAGCTTCCATGTCACGTTTTATTTCTACAATTGACCTTGAACGCATATTGTTCACAATCGCCTGCAAATACACAAGGGTCCATTGTAAGATTTAGAACACGCCCTCTAGCTTCCATGCCACGTTTTATTTCTACAATAGACCTTGAACTATATTGTTCACAATCGTCAGCAAATACACAAGGGTATGTTGTAAGATTAGTAACACGCCCTCTACCTTCCATGTCACGTTTTATTTCTACAATAGACCTTGAACGCATATTGTTCACAATCGCCTGCAAATACACAAGGGTATGTTGTAAGATTAGTAACACGCCCTCTACCTTCCATGTCACGTTTTATTTCTACAATAGACCTTGAACGCATATTGTTCACAATCGCCTGCAAATACACAAGGGTATGTTGTAAGATTAGTAACACGCCCTCTAGCTTCCATGCCACGTTTTACTTCTACAATAGACCTTGAACTATATTGTTCACAATCGTCTGCAAATACACAAGGGTATGTTGTAAGATTAGTAACACGCCCTCTAGCTTCCATGCCACGTTTTATTTCTACAATAGACCTTGAACTATATTGTTCACAATCGTCTGCAAATACACCAGGGTATGTTGTAAGATTAGTAACACGCCCTCTAGCTTCCATGCCACGTTTTATTTATACAATAGACCTTGAACTATATTGTTCACAATCGTCTGCAGATACACAAGGGTATGTTGTAAGATTAGTAACACGCCCTCTAGCTTCCATGCCACGTTTTATTTCTTCAATAGACCTTGAACTATATTGTTCACAATCGTCTGCAAATACACAAGGGTATGTTGTACGATTACTAACACGCCCTCTAGCTTCCATGCCACGTTTTATTTCTACAATAGACCTGGAACTATATTGTGCACAATCGTCTGCAAATACACAAGGGTATGTTGTAAGATTACTAACATGCCCTCTAGCTTCCATGCCACGTTTTATTTCTACAATAGACCTGGAACTATATTGTGCACAATCGTCTGCAAATACACAAGGGTATGTTGTAAGATTACTAACACGCCCTCTAGCTTCCATGCCACGTTTTATTTCTACAACAGATTGAAACCATATTTACATCATTGTTTGAAAGCACATCGGAGTCTCATGTAAGATTTTAAACGCGCACTCCAGCGCCCATGTCACATTTTGTTTCTACAATAGACCTTGAACGCATATTGTACACCGTTGTCTGTGAGTATTTCGGAGCTTGTACCCTTCTCCCTGAAACGGTAAATGTTACAACATGCACTTTCACATACACAAATGGTAAGGTTGCTACGAGTCACCAAAATCCTCCCAGTAATCTCTGCTGCATCAATCACTACCAATACATATTTTTTAATCAAAATTCCTATGGGATTTATATTATGATGGTTATTTTTTTTTTTATAAAGTTTTTACCGGATATAGTGATTAATTTAGTAAAACTGTCCTTTTGTGCTGATTTCTGTCCAGTTAAAATAAAGCTATTCCGTTTTCTTTACAAATAAACCACAAACTAATGTCTTTTGTTTTGGGGTGTCACCGCAATCTATGAACGCCATTTTTGTTTCTAAGAAGATGTTCAACTGACATTTGTGGTGGCAGAGATCAACACGAATTAATTTTACTTCCAATGGCTATTTAGCAGTGTGTAACATACAAAATTAGAGCTGTTGTACAGTTATAAAGGAATTAAGTTTTAACTTTCAAACTTCAATGCACCAGTGAACAAGCAGGTTTAAACATGGTCAGTAACAATTGATAAAAAACATCTTTGTCTCGTATCTCAATAAAGATGGCGACCAGCATGGACTGCAAAACTCTCGCGAAATCTCGTGTTTGTTACGAGACGTCACGGAGTGAATTATCTACCAACTGTGAGACATTTAAAGTGTTTTTAGTGGGTCTTAGTTTTTTTTATTTATATTTCAATCAGACCTGATGCCGGGCCAACAGGGTTTTCAGCCATGGGTCTTATGGTTAACGCATACTTACCTTATTTCTTCAAAGTTGTGTTCAAAGAGAGGGAAAAACGTTTCCGCTTCAAAATCTTCGTAAATGTGTGTAAGGTATAGGCGACTACATCTGTTGTGTTTTAGAGCGGTCTGAAATGAAATTTTTGATATATGAATATGTATATCGAATTAGAGGTTAACCATGAGAATGCTGGGTAATTTGTAAAGGTATATTTTTGTGTTGTCTACTTTTCAAAGCCTTAAATATCTGGTAAATTTTGACGAGGAAAGGTACTCAGAGTAGCAAACATGTTTGGTTCTGTTTGTTTCATGAGCCGGAGGCCTCATATATTGTGAAATGAAAGCATTATAAGGATTAATTTCCATCAAATTGTGCATTTTATCTTACTCCATTTTTGTTACTCCATTTCTCAATATACGATTGGTTAGAAAGAAAACCCCGGGATCTTCCCCCCATATATCATGTACCTATCTTTTTATATTTACTTATGCACTGTATTTCAATCAATTTGAATAATAAACCAATTTTGACATGCCTTTGACTTTGGTATTAGTTTGTATTTACCCATGCACTGTATTTCAATCAATTTGAATAATAAACCAATTTTGACATGACTTTGACTTTGGTATTAGTTTGTATTTACCCATGCACTGTATTTCAATCAATTTGAATAATAAACCAATTTTGACATGCCTTTGACTTTGGTATTAGTTTGTATTTACCCATGCATTGTATTTCAATCAATTTGAATAATAAACCAATTTTGACATGACTTTGACTTTAGTAATAACAAAATTGATACTTAACCCTTTCCCAAACAATAATGACATTTGACCACATTGTTGCAGACGACTTTCGAAATCATTGTAAGAAAAGGAAAAATTGCTCGTAACGAGCAATTTTTCCTGTTCCCACAATGTTTCTGCCCTATCAGAAGATTATTTTCCAAATTCATCATATTTTGAAATGTCGTCTGCAAACTCTTTCAATTTGGGACAGTCAAAAATGTATTGTTTGGGAAAGGGTTAATCTGCTTGGCTTACATCAAACACCGTTTGTCCGCCCATTACCCAGACACTGTCCAGTTGTCTGTCTGACCATAACAGATCACAATGGTCGACAGCTTCCTGGAAACTCTCTACGATCCGGTTAATCTTCGGATGTGAAAAATTGCTGAAAAAAAAAGATACAACATATCACAACATGTCATAACAAAACATAACACTAACTTCTCACAGTTATCTCCCCTGTATGGGATTGATCACTGCCACTGCAAATGTCACATGACCATCTGTTTAGAAACAAAATGGCGTTTTAAGATGGCGTTGACACCGAAAAGTATCACCCACTTGCGCTTTATTTGTGTAACGTTCGTGGAACGTTTATGAAAACCAGGAAACTAATGCATTGTTTGAGAGAACATGCTGTCATATATAAAGACAACACAACCGCTCAGTGTACGACAGTGTTTTTCACTGATCGGATGTATTTGACTCTTTGAGAGATTCACTTGCTCGGTTCGTAACATTTGTAAAGAAAACGAAATGTTTTTTGTCTGTTCAACTTGCCTGAAATCCTCACAAGGGGACATTATGTCTAAATTTCTATGTATTTTGCCAAATTGACAAGCAAAGCTTCATCAATTGTTGACATAAAAGCATTGAACTTTAAAACAGACGGATTTCTATGATAATATATTGTTTTATGATTATTATAAAAGGTTTTACAAATACATATACAGTCTAACTTGTGTTAAGCAGCCACCCTTTTAAGCAGCCAACCTGTCTTAAACAACCACTGCAGAAAGTCCCATTGTTAGATTTATAGTGTACATCAACTTGTGTTAAGCAGCCAAACTGTCTTAAACAGCCAATTCACTCTGTCCCATAGGCTGGCCTCTTAACACAAGTTTGACTGTATATGGTACCATACATGATATGATATTTTTTACAATACATTACGTTATCTTTTATTGCAAAAACAGTTACAGTTTAACCCTTTCACAAACAATAACGACATTTGACCACTTTGTTGCAGACGACTTTAGAAAACATTGTGGGAAAAGGAGAAATTACTCGTAACGAGCAATTTTTCCTTTTCCCACGATGTTTTCTGCCCTGTTAGAAGATTATTTTCCAATTTCATCACATTTTGAAATGTCGTCTGCAAACTCTTTCAATTTGGGACAGTCAAAAATGTGTTGCTTGGGAAAGGTTTAAATCAATATCCTTACCAAACTACTATACCGTTGCAACGTTTTTGAATGAAGTATGTATCGATTCGTGGTAAACAGGTTCCAAAACGCTTAGATATATAGAGAATAGATGGTTGGTGTCATGAAGCGGAAATATTATCGGGCAAGGCTTAGGAATATTATATGGTGAGCCGAAGGCGAAACGGATAATAATCCGAAGCCGAGCCCGATAACTTTTCCAATTCAAAGACACCAACCATATATTCTATTTATCCTGTTACCTTTATGTATTCTTTAAAAAAAAACAAGATGTAAATAAAATACGAGAAAAAAGGAAAAAATAAGTAGAGAATGGTGTAAACATGACGTCATTGCGCTCTTATGACGTCATGATTCGTCACGTGCATGTGTTCCATGGTTAGTGCCGGATATCACAAATTTTATACGGCACCTAGTTATCGGTCCCAAAATGGCGCTAGTGACAGGATAAATTCCAATTTTGCTTCTAAAGGCTATTCTACAGTGGGCAAAACAAAACAGAACAGCTGCTGTACAGTTTTAAAGAAACTTTGTTTTTACTTTCAAATTTCTACACATCTGTGAACGAGCAGCTTTAAACACCAATGAAAACACATGGGAACAGCTCCCATCCAAATAGATTACCTTTCCTTTAGAGTTTTGCTGATTACAATATAGTAAACATTGGGGAGTGACATCTCTTCCTCTCCGACCGACAGAAAGGTGACCCGTCCATTTATGTGAATAATCTTCCGGGGCTCAGTCGTGGGATCTGAAATAAATACGTCTTCTATTTAAAGCAATACTTGCGCTCATTTACACTTAAATTGTTAAAATTCTAGAACAATAAATAATTAACTTAAAAGTACTTTCAATTCCTTTTTTGAATGTTCTCGTTGTAAATATTGGCTAAATGACAGAATTTCCACGCGATTTCTATAACCATGTGACTGCCACTCATTACTCCAAGCCCCTTTGATCTTTTAGATGTAAACAATGAAGTTAAATTGGTGGGCATCAAATTTGTAAAAATGGCACATTGGAAAATACAAAATAAAAAGTGAAAGCGTTATATTGTCATGATCCTGTGGGTTTTCCCACTTTCTGTCATAATGTATTAATCAAGTTTGCAGTATTTCTGAGCGCTAGTATGCTTTTGAAGGTGGGTGTTAACATATTTATGGAATTTTGAAATTGAAGATTAATGTAAGAGGTGGCTCATGGAAAAATGGTCCAAAAGGCCAAGGAGCCTACTCGGGGTGGGAGTTATGTAATGTTCTTAAAAAGTTTATGCGAATTAGAGAGGCTAATGCATAGTTATAAAGATAATGCGGTATATCAATATAGAATATCATTCATCGTGCTTAGTGTGTAAAGAAAACAATCTATTTTTCAGTTCAACTGATCAGAAATCAACACAAGAAGACATCATTACTAAATTAACTGCTATATCTGGTAAAAGCTTGAAAAAAAAAAACAGCATTCAAATCGCAATCTAAATTTTGTGTTGGCAGTGATCGATGCAGCGTAGCAAGGGAAGATTACTGCAATGAGTTTACATACAAACAAATAAACTATGAACAAAGGGAGGTCACTATGTGATAACAATATCTTATCTTCACAATAGTTATCTCCCTTTATCGACACAAGACATATTTAGTCATGTCGGTAGTATAAGAATGATCAAAAAGTCATACAAAAATCTTTTTATCTCATATCACGTATCAATATAATGTCGGATCATGTGTAGTGGGTTAAAGGGAGGTAATTATTCAGCTATAATTACGAAAAGCATTCATAGAATGTTTGAAACCATTTCAGTATGTCCATATACGTTTCACATCGCTCATTTATGACACTATGCCCGACTCATAATGATAGATAGAGAGCCAAAACCCGAGGGCTGATCAAGTCGAAAAGAACCATCTGCATTCCACTAGTCAGTCAGGAGACCAATTTGATCTTAACCCTTTCCCAAACAAATAATTTTCGACTGTCCCAAATTGAAAGAGTTTGCAGACGACATTTCAAACTGCGATAAAAATGGAAAGTAATCCTCTGACAGAGTGGAAAACATTGTGGGAAAAGGAGAAATTGCTCGCCATGAGCAATTTCTCCTTGTTCCACAATGTTTTCTAAAGTCGTCTGCAACAAAGTGGTCAAATATCGTTATTGTTTGGGAAAGGGTTAAGCGGGAGTTGGTTATCTAGATCATGCCCCAATGTTTGCGATCCTATTATGAAATATTCAATTTGAAATGCCCTCACCGGGATTTGAACCAAAAGGGGAGGAGCCAAATCAATATGATAATCAATTATCCAATGAAATAAACAACTAAGCAATTAAATAATCAATCAATAAACACATAGCCAAATCAATATGATAATCAATTATCCAATGAAATAAACAACTAATCAATTAAATAATCAATCAATAAACACATAGCCAAATCAATATGATAATCAATTATCCAGTGAAATAAACAACTAATCAATTAACACATCAATTAATGCGGAGCAGACTGGGAAATCAGTTACATTTTATTAGCAACGGCAAAAAAAGTTTGCCTTTAGCCATTTACAATTCAAACATGGCAAAGACATGAAATTACAGAAAAGATATAATACAACACAAAAAAGGAACATAACAACAGAACAGTCGTAAAACCATAGGTACTTATAACTGGCAAGTACAATTAAATGTAGTCAAAATCAATTCAACATGGTTTCCAATATATGTTTTCTAACATCCATAGCTTCCTTAATATATTTTGACAATTTTAGTAATTTACAATGATTCGAGGAGGACATGAGACTATAAAACTTATCAACAGTTGGATGTGGTAAATAAATCATGTATTTTTCACGTAAAAATCTATATCTTGGGCAACATAATATGAAATGAAATTCAGACTCGACTACTTTCATGCTACATAGTTTACACAGGCGATTGTTTCTATCAATACCATTTTTTCTTCCAGTTTCAATTTCAAGTGGGTGTGAGCTCAAACGAATGCTGGTCAAATGTTTTCTTACGTGATCATTTTGTATTGAGGTTAAATAATTTTCAAATTTGAATTCTTCTTTAAAATTACAATAATATGATAGTTTTGATGAGTTATTGATGTAGCTAGACCAATCTTGCATGAATTGGTCACGAAGTCTTGATTTCAAGGCGCTGAAGTGAGGGATGTTACTTTGAACACCTCGAGTTAAATAGCCAAAACCCAAATGTTCAACAATACTTTTCATTTTGTTAGACCAGCATGAGTTCGAAATATTATTAAGTTGATCAAAATAAGAAAATTGTATCAAAGAACCAGGGGAATTTAATATCTTGATAAAGAGTTTTATAGCTCTCTGTTTTGCAAGGATGTACATTGGTAGGCGACCAAGTTCACCATATACAGCATAGTTTGGCGTTTGTTTGCTTACACCCAATAAAGACTTACAAAACCGTATATGAAGTTTTTCAATGAATTTAACGTTATATACACCCCAGATCTCAGATCCATATAAGAGAATAGGGAGAACCATTGAATCAAAGAGAGATAACTTACATTTTAAATCTAACTTAAGTTTGTCAAAAATCCCTAATAAATTATGATATGCCCTAAGGGCCTGGTCTTGGAGGCATTTAACCGCTAGATTAAGATTATCATTATAGCTAAATTTCAGCCCCAGATAAACAAAGTTATCATCAACTTCAATGATATCATTTTCTATAATTATTTGATCTCTGACTGGTTGATGACCTTTTCGAAATACACAAACTTTAGTTTTAGCCTCGTTTATTTTAAGACCCCATTTGACTGAGTACGACTTACCGGAATGTTGTGGGGTGCAGGTCATTTTCAAGTATCGCTGATAGTCTTGTCTGAAATTTAAAGGAAAGGCTCACTTAATAATACTGCAAGTAATTACTTCCAAATCGATTGTGAAACTAGTTAGTACCAATTAATTTAATCACTTTCGTCTAAGCTTCCTGTGCAGTATACATAACTAGCACTCGCTAGCCGATTTTGGATTAACTTTAGGTCGCAAGGTCTATCAAGCCACTTGCGAGAATCGAACCTACAACCCGCTTGTTCTAAAGAATTTATGGCACCCCAAGACCTATGTCCTTTGCAATAAAGTAAATCAATAAAGATTACTGTGCTTAGCTAAAAATGTGGTTACACCTGTACAGTTGATTCTTTTGATCGGTTTTAGTGCCATATATGTGGCAATATTATGAGCAATTTAGTATTTGGGCATGGTGTTTTTCAATCGACCTCTTCAGCAAATGCGTGTACAACAATTACTTATATTTACATGGTTTTTTTCATGTTTGGTTCAGTTATGTTGCGGTGCCCGACTCTCAACTTTTGTGAAAGGACCCATAGCCAACTGCCCATAAAGGCCGGTCAAGCTGGAAAGAACCATCCGCAATCCGCGTAAGTCGACTGAATATCGTGAAAATTCAAATGCCGTCATAGAGATTTAAACCCACGCAGAGGGAGGCCATGGGAGAGGTGTCATATGATTTTGTCCAGCAACAATTACCGTCTGTTGCCCTCTATGCATGATTAATCATGACGCTGTATATTCAATACTCGACAGACTTTCGAACACAGTCGATAAACAATACAGCTTTACGCATTATATATCAACAGCTAAGCTTCGTAGCATCCATAAAATAATGCACGAGGACGAACCAAGTTGTCGAACATTAAGGACGACTCCGAGGATATTTTTGGACTTAAGGTGCGTCAGCACCTTAATCCATTGAATTTACATACCACTTTTTGAGGGACGGTACTTTATTGATACACAAACAGCGGTCTGACCCCAATTACTCTTTAAACATCCGCCTTCACTGTGTGGACTAATACCTTCTTGGAACTAGGAATGTAGTCCGGATTTACTCGCTTTGTTTTCCTTTGTATTATCATAACTGTTGCCGCATAGGAAATCGAAAAATATCCAGATGTTCGAAAAATAGACTATCGTTCAGTCTCTGTTCACAGAAATAATAATTATAGTAATGTCGGTAAAATGAGCTGCTGTTTTCCTCGAGATGTTATCCAAAGAATTTTTCAAATGTATCCTCAATCATCTTGCTTTACTTTAAACGCACCTTAGTCCTTCAGCGCTATCAGCGCTTTGATTAGAAACTCAGTATAGCGTGTAATTCATGATAATCAGGCAGGTCAACAGACGGTGAATGTCGATGGACAATATCAAGTTATTGGACTGTACTCTAACCACAAGGCAACGAAGGCTTGGTGGTCAGCAATAAATCATTGTTGTTTGTTTATATAAGTTTTTAAGATCATGTCAACAGCTTTTCAATTATTTCACGGCTTTTCAGAATTTCACAAGAACTAGACAGAGCTCTGATGTGTCTTAAACCTTTACCAAACGCCAAATTTTCCTCTGTTCCAAATTGAAAGAGTTTAAAGGCTGCATTTCAAAATGTGATGAGATTGGAAAATAATCTTCTGAAAGGATAGAAAGCATTGTGGGTAAAGGAGAGATTGCTCGTTACCAGCAATTTCTTCTTTTCCAACAATGTTTTCAAAAGTCGTCTGCAACAAAGTGGTCAAATGTCGTAACTGATTGGTAATGGGTTAATGCCATAGAACACTCCAATGAAACAAATCCATGTGCCGCTGGTAAGGTTTGAACCCGGAACCCTCATATCACAAATCCCACACCATAACCACTGGACCACACAGGGCTCTCAAAACATTGTTGTGTAAGGGGTTTAAAAACCCTTTTCTTTGTCCCTGTTCAACAGTAAGTTATGCAAAGGTGCTTGAAACAATCTTCGATAATATCCGAATATATGCACTATATACTTCTCTTATATAGTATAAAAAAGCGCATATATTGGGATATTATCAAAGATTGTTTCAAGCACCTGTGGGACTATACGTGGCTCTGAAGTGCCTTAGAGCGTATGGACATTCCCGCGAAAGTCACAGTCCGGCTGGTAAGGTTTAAACCCGGAAATATCGTGTCAACAGTCAGACAATACCCTGGAGCTTTAAAACATTATTAATTAGCCTTAAGGTTAAAAGACATCATACCTAAGAGAAGGCCACGGTAATCCGGACCCTTTTCCTATCCCCCTGTTTACGTGACACATGGCGGCCATGATGTTAAACGTCACGTGATCGGTCGCCATGTTGTTTAACGTCACGTGATCCGTCGCCATATTGTTAAACGTCACGTGATTGGAAGCTAGGTGCGTATTGGTCAGAGTTGTTTCTATGTCCCGGGAAAGATTGTCTATCGGCGCTGACGGGGTATCAGAACCGCTTGATAATCTCTTGCAAGCTGTGTGGGGCGCCATCGGAACCTTTAATGGAGTCGAGATAGAAATAGAGAAAAACATGGTTGGTGTCTTAAACCGAAAAGGTCATCGGACAAGGCGTTGGCATATTATCCGGTTATCCCGCAGGCGAATCGGGGGATTTTTCTTTTTTCTTTTTTTTACGGCCGGCCGTGTCTGTCCCCCCCCCCTTTTCACCCCTACTCAACTCAAATATCTTGCCAACTAATCTTCTTATACGTTATCCTCAAATAGCCGTTATCCTCTAATAGCCGTTATCCTCAAAAAGCCGTTATCTTCAAGTAGCCGTTATCCTCAAATAGCCGTTATCCTCAAATAGCCGTTTTCCTCAAATAGCCGTTATCCTCAAATAGCCGTTATCCTCAAATAGCCGTTATCCTCAAATAGCCGTTATCCTCAAATAGCCGTTATCCTCAAATAGCCGTTATCCTCAAATAGCCGTTATCCTCAAATATCCGTTATCCTTAAATAGCCGTTATCCTCAAGTAGCCGTTATCCTAAAATAGCCGTTATCCTCAAATAGCCGTTATCCTCAAGTAGCCGTTATCCTCAAGTAGCCGTTATCCTCAAATAGCCGTTATCCTCAAGTAGCCGTTACCCTCAAATAGCCGTTATCCTCAAATAGCCGTTATCCTCAAGTAGCCGGACCAAAAAAAATGAATTATGTCGGCTCTTCATTTGTAACGAATATCATAATAAACAATCTAAAGTACAAATGAAGACCTTATTTTATAATTTTAAGTAATTCTTTCAAAAGGGAATGTCCAAATCTTATTTTCTGAGAATTTGTGGCCACACCATTTTGCCATCACTTGTATATTTTGTATTTGTAAATACACTGTAAAATGATTTCTGGTATTAAATTACATGTCACAACAACAATTTCGCCATTTGGTACGAGTTACTGATAACAAATGATTTAAAAGGATGTTCAACACTTCCATACACATTGAACTACTTAATGTGCACGCTTGGAAAATGTGTTAATTGCCGGATGCCGATTTACCCGAAAAATTGTAACCCTACACTTATATCCGAGGTGTATTTCACAGCTCACGGAAATACCCGAGTAGTTCCGAATGGTTCACAGCTATCACTAAGCGGATAGTTATAGTACGTTTCCGACAAAGGTCCAAGGTGGGTCCGCTTCGTTAGTGCCGTACCAACATTTTTTATTAAGGGTGCGTCAGCACCTTAGTCCATTGAATTTACATACCACTTTTTGAGGGACGGTACTTTATCGATACACAAACAGCGGTCTGACCCCAATTTCTCATTAAACCTCCGCCTTAACAGAGCGAATTACAGTGAACCCTCGTTTATCCGAACACATCCGTTCCCAACAAAATGTCCGGTTTACCGAATAATCCGGACTAATGAAGCAGAGCATGTTCTTATTCACATTAAGACATAAACGGTCTGTATGAGCGGTGTATACTTATAACTCTTAAGCAAACGCCAAATTGTCGACCGTCCCAAATTGAAAGAGTTTTCAGAAGACATATCAAAACGTGGTGAAATTCAAAGATAATCTTCTGATATGGCAGAAAACATTGTGGGAAAAGGAGAAATTGCTCGTTACGAGCAATTTCTCCTTTACCCACAATGTTTTCAAAAGTCGTCTGCAATAAACTGGTCCAATAATTCCGTTCCCTTACAATTTTGTTCGGATTGCGAGACATCCGGATAATCGGGGTCCGGATAAACGAGGGTTCACTGTAATACCTTCTTGGAACTAGGAATGTAGTCCGGATTTACTCGCTTTATTTTGCTCTATATTATTATAACTGTTGCCTCATGGGAAATCGTAAAATGTCCAGATGTTCGAAAAAAAGACTATCGTTAAGTCTCTGTTCACAGAAATAATAACTATAGTAATGGTGGTAAAACGAGCAGCTGTTTTCCTCGAGATGTTGCCCAAAGAAATTTTCAAATGTATCCTCAATCATCTTGCTTTGAACGCACCTTAGTCCTTCAGCGCTATCAGAGCTTCGATTCAGTTATGTGACGGCGTTCCTGGATGACCCAGTACAAGGCTAGGGCTCTGAAGTGACTTACCAAAGGCCACTCCCACGAAACCAGAGGTCTCGGTGGGGCTCGAAACAGGCACCCCCGAGTTCTGAGTCCAGCATGAATAGATTCATAAGGACTACCGTGGTATGCCAAGCTACTCGGCTAATTCGGTAGTATGTCCGACATGGGAGACAAAGGTCGTTAGTCGAAGACATACATCCGCCAATATTTGTCCCGCGGTTAGAATCTCTCTTAGTCAAGACCTGATTTATTTCGCCTTTCATTCATGATCGATTGGTCTACGTGGGTAAACAGGCAGTGGTTAGGAAAGAATATTAGGCAATACTTTATAGAAAACAACCAGTAACGTGATTAGGAGCATTGATATCCGAGATGTGGCTGGAATACTGATGAAATTGTTTATAAATGCTGACTCAACACTTTTTCAGTTGTATTATGGCTTTCCTGGTTTCAACCGTATTAGGCTATGGCACTGAAGTGTCTTGCAAAATGATACTCATACAGAAACCGGAGAATGGCTGGATAGATAGATAGATACACGGCCGGACGGACAGACAGACAGACAGCTATTTAATAGATCAATGGATAGAGTAAATCAGATGTAACATAAGGTTAATTTACAGTAAATGATATGAAAGACAAAAGAAGTGTATTGTTAAGGTGTGATAAGTTTAATTTTCAATGAAAGGGGTTTTACAAAGGTATTGATGATGACTTAATCGAACTTCATGTCACAACAAACTCTACACTCTTGTTTAACAAAGGAACATACAGTCAGATATAAGAGGTTTTCAATTGCTGACTTCTTATTTTCATCTCTAAACCCTGTACAGTGAAGCCTCGTTTATCCGGACCCCGATTATCCGAATGTCTCGCAATCCGAATGAAATTGTAAGGGAACTGAATTATTTGAGCAGTTTGTTGCAGACAACTTTTGAAAACATTGTCACGAGCAATTTCTCCTTTCCCACAATGGTTTCTGCCATATCAGAAGATTATTTTTGAATTTCATCATGTTTTGAAATGTCGTCTGCAAACTCTTTCAATTTGGGATGGTCGACAATAAATTTTGGTGTTAGCTAAAGTGTTATAAGTATACACGTGCATACAGACCGTTTATGTCTTAATGTGTATAAGACTCTACATGGTGAAATAATTGATCGCCATCAGGAATCGAACCTGGGTTGACCGATCTCAAGTCCCTGGTGCTAACCATTACACAATAACAATCCAATGAGAACCAACACTCTAAGATCTACTGCAATATCAGACAGGGGAATCATGTGACCAATGTTTACGATATTATGTACCAACAAGATGGTCACACCACGGTATTTCGCCTTTTGTCACCTATTTTTTGCCAATGATAGCCACATTGTGTACCCCGCAGGAGTTGACCATCAACTTTCCAGTTCTGCTGGTATATAACATCCCAGGCTTTATAATGATGTTATGTCTAACAATTGGCAGAGAAATCATAGTTGACGGGTACACATGTCCAAAGCAGTCAATCTTTAACTTCATTTTATCCTGTCACTAGTGCCATTTTGGGACCGATAACTAAGTGCCGTATAACATTTGTGATATCCAGCACTAACCATGTAACACATGCATGTGACGAATCATGACGCCATAAGAGCGCAAAGACGTCATGTTTATACCATTCTCTACTTATTTTTTCCTTTTTTCTCGTGTTTTATTTACATCTTGTTTTTTTTTTAAAGAATACATAAAGGTAACAGGATAAATAGAATAGATGGTTGGTGTCTTTGATTTGGAAAAGTTATCGGGCTCGGCTTTGGATTATTATCTGTTTCGCTTTCGGCTCACCGGATAATGTTCCTAAGCCTTGCCCGATAACATTTCCGATTCACGACACCAACCATCTATTCTCTATTTCTCTGCCGAGTGTAAGACCTAACACCGTTATAAAAGATGGGTTGTTATACAAATGGAGTGGAAACTCATGCAGGGTACATTGTAGGTGACCATATCATTTCATTTCAATAAATCTTTAAATTGTTTTAATAAATAAGATTGTCCAATCACAATAGGATATACATTACAATCAACCAATCAAAAATATGTATACTGCTTAAGAAACACTCATTCGACATTCTTATACCATTCATAGCATCAAATGAGTTAAATTCAAAATAATAAGCATTGACAAATCACAAAAGGTGTTACATTACAATCAAAGAATCAAAAGGGATGTTTAATACCCAAGACACACTTATCTGACTTTCATTTTCAACATCAATTAAAACTGATTTGATAAAAATAAGCATTGACCAATCACAAAAGGCGTTACATTACAATCAACCTATCGAAAGAGATGTTCTATGCTTAAAGGCCCATTAAAGGAGATAAATGCTATATCAAACTATATTATTTGGTAAACTTTTGGACAGATTCAAATAGTTATCATCAGAAAACACCATCAGCACAACTTAAATGTGAAAGTAAACCAGAAATAACCCAGATTAGCAAGTTTTATAATTCGGATTTCCTGATTCTTCACCTCTGACCTTGACAGTTGATACACACATTTTTGAACAGACCAATCAAAATTCGTTTTTTTTTAATATGTAAACAAACAGGTTGTTGATAAACATGATTGAATTGGAGACAACTATATTTCAAGCACAAAATAACTTATTTTAAATGAGTCCCATTAATAGGGTCTCAATGCATTCCTAAACCAATTCTCATGACTTTTATAAACATTATAAAAGAACTCCATATATTTTTTCAGTAATTTATTTGTACTCCTCTCCTTTGATGTGCCTTTAAGACTTCCTCCTATGACTTTCTAATATAATTTACAACATCAATTGAACTCAATTCAAAATAATAAGCATTGACCAATCACATAAAGTGTTACATTATGAACAACCAACTAAAAGAACAGGAGATGTATTATGCTTAACCAATTACCAAACAATAACAGTATTTGCCCAATTTGATGCGGACGACTCTGGAAAACATTGTGTAACAGATGAAATTGCTTGTAATAAGACAATTTCTTCTTTTTCACAATGTTTTGTGACATATCAGAAGATTATATTTTCAATTTCATCACATTTTGAAATGCCGTCTGCAAACTCTTTCAACTTTGGACAGTCGAAACTTTGATAAAGTGTTAAGACACATTCATATGTTCATCATATACAAAATCAATATAAATTGATTTGAAAGTACAGTCTAACTTGTGTTAAGCAGCCACCCTTTTAAGCAGCCACCCTGCCTTAAACAGCCACTAAAGAAAGTCCCATTGTCAGATTGATAGTGTAAATCAATTTGTGTTTAGCAGCCAACCTGTGTTAAACAGCCAATTTACTATGTCCCATAGGCTGGTCTCTTAACACAAGTTTGACTGTACTAAGTATTGACCAATCACCAGACAGGTTACATCACAATCAACCAATCAAAAGAGGTTTTAATGCTGAAGGCACACTCATCTAACCTTGTCATAGACCTCAAACTTGAAGGTTATGTCATTCTCTGTCTGAACTTCATCTGGCACATCTTCAGGGCTGAAAGAGAAATTAAAACAGTTATGGTAGATAAGTTGTTATGGAATCTTACCCTTAGAATGCTGTGTATTTTTCTAAAAATATATTTTTGTGTTGTCTGCTTACCAAAACCTTAAATATTTTCTGAAAACAGATTTTTGTGTCGTCTGCTTTCCAAAACCTTAAACATCGGCTTAATTTGATGAGGAAAGAAACTCAGAGTAGCAAACAGGTTAGATCACAGGCCAGCTGCCAATTTACTTGTGATCTAACCTATTTGCATAAGCATGAAGTAAGTTACAGCACTATAAGGGTTAACATTATTTTCAACAAGACACATTCTGGACTACAAGCAACAAACCAAACTCCTCACAGTAATCTCCCCTTGCTAGGCTGCATCAATCTCTGCCACCACAAGATTTCCACCCGGATTTGGATAAAATTTAAATTATGTTATTTCCCCAAGTTTTCATCATCTTTTTGGACAAAAAAAAACAAAAACCACCATTGTCATTTCTAAGCAGACGGTCATTTGTTGTAGCAATATTCAATCCCAAGGGAGATCACTGTGAGGACATTGGCACCATACCCCTATGTGAACGATTAATGGTCGTTCATGAACAAAACACTGATCTTGAAGATGTTCTTGAATTTCAAGAATGTATTCATGAACATGTTCTTGACATTCATGAATAAGTTCAAAAATAGCTTTATGTTAATGAACATCCATTTGTTCTACTGTAAAACTATTTCCAATCTGTTAGCAATTTGGGAGACAAGACAAAATATAAAATGTTTACTCCTGATATAAAACCTAGGCTCAGAAGTATTTCCTAATTATTAATTCCCCTGAAAATAAAACATTTTCAAATGTTTCTATACAAAATGACCATAATAGCTATACAATATGAAGCTGTGAACATACAATGACCATCATGACACATCATTTAAATATTGTTATTGTCCCCCTTGATTTCATTTGTTAATGACTTGTCTAACCTGAAAACTGATGAACTTGAATTTTACCTTTTTTTTTTTTTATGGTAGTTTGGATTTCTTTCCGAAATCTTAATCAGAATCATGTAACGCATTTTTCTACCATGAGTTTTTTTTCTTAAAAATCAAACGAGGCTATCATCATGACAGAAAGATTAAATTTCCAATAGGCTTCCAAGTTGATTTTGGCGTTGATTATCTCCCCAAATTGATGTTATAATGGAAATGTTTCTCAGTTAAACCTTATCATTTGTGAAGATCTTCAATGTGAAATAGTTCCTCAAAGTTGCTATCATTCATTATTGAGATATGCAACATTCTTATCAGGCGTCATAATCTTTAAGTCTTTTCAAAACTCTATATTGTTGTCACATAGCCGCCTCACTCTCTACAGCATAGCAACAATCAATCAGGACAAGATGTAACCTCTGCATTACGGAGCCGACTCTTTAGCTCAGTGGTTATGTCTTGGACTGTCACCCAGGAGAACCGGGATCAATTTCCCACAGGGGACAAAAAATCCAAAGTGGATTTCTCTAGCTATGCTTTGTTGTGGACATTGTTCGTAAGATTGTGCACACTCATAAGATTTGTCCTGTCCAGAAATATGATTAGGTACACTTATCCAACGCAATATGGCTATAATCTGAATTAGGCGCAAGTACTGGTTGTGTATCCAGGAAACAGAATTGAGCATGATAAGTCTAAGATGTAAGAACTTGTGTCACAATCAATGTAAAATAACAAGTTTAAACGAAACTAAAATACTGTTGAAAAAAAGCAAAACCCCCAAAGTCAATCAATAAAATCCTTGTCTATGACTGGAAGATGAAAGAGTAATAATTGTACTTAATGAACCTTGAAGAATTTAAAAAAGAAAAAAACACTCCATATTTCTTCACTTTGTTCTCATAAAGTCTTGAAAAACAACTGTGAAAAAAGGATAATTTGTTCTTAATGAGCAATTAAATTGTGCATAATGAGCAATTCATCCT
Source organism: Cerastoderma edule (assembly GCA_947846245.1). Taxonomy (NCBI): domain Eukaryota; kingdom Metazoa; phylum Mollusca; class Bivalvia; order Cardiida; family Cardiidae; genus Cerastoderma; species Cerastoderma edule. The sequence goes on from OX401421.1 coordinate 18,855,268, forward strand.
TTAATTGCAAGGAGTTTCTACCAAATATAATAAACAAAATATGTATTTCAACTCTCAGAATACTGGTTGATTTTATACAAAGAGATTTGTGTGTCGTCTTCTTTCCAAATCCTTAAACATCTGCTTCATCTTGCCGAGGTAAAATACTCAGAGTAGCAAACAGGATAGATCACAGGCCAGCCGCCAATTTACTTGGTGGCTGGCCTGGAACTAACATGGTTGCATAAGCATGAAGTCGGTTCCAGCACCATAAGGGTTAAATGCAATTTTTTGCTGCTGTTATCAATTTGGCCCAGTCGCAAATTTCTATATTGGGAGGTGTGAGTTTACAATAGTTTACAATAGTTTACGATAGTTTACAATAGTTTACAATAGTTCCTCTTACTTGGTTACTTTTTGGAAACTTTCTCCATCAATGGCGGGTAGGAAAGTATCACAGTCAAAGTCTTTCAATATTCTGGTCAAGTAGAGACGGCAGTCATAGGGCCCTGTCATGGCTTCCTGAAAGAACAAATTGGCAACTGAATAAAAATAGTTCTTTTAAGGTTACAAGGCCTAAAATAAAATTACATTTGTTTGGCCTTTACCTACCAACCTACTACTTTTAACCCCCTACCCTAATGTAGTGTTTCATATGAATGGTCTAAGGGACAATACCATGTCTGCTTTATAATATTAATAAGTTAGAGTTACATCCCTTTAGTGAGGAATCGAAAACAAGGCTGTTAAAATGGAAGCCATGTGATTTGGTCAATAAAGTTTAATCCACAACTTGAATCGTATCTATTTATTGACCCCGAGTCAGATGAGACCTAACACCTAATATTTTTATTGCAATTTCCGATAATGCTTTCTTATCTTTTTCCATTTTTTTTCTCACTGTTTTGGATATTCATAGACAATAGGTGTATTAGAAATGTGATTTCTCAAATAAAATAGAATGATTTTCCTACCAACCTACCCACCTGTAAAATCTAAGGTTGGTAAAGGGCAAACTAACAATATTCTTATTATGGCCTTAACATGACATCTTTTGGGTTCTTACATTGCATTATCTATTGGCTTTGAGGACTTTTTTTCACTATATAATGGGTACAAGCGATTTTCTTTAAAATCATGCAGTATTCCAATAAAAATGTGTGTACTTGAGGGTTTTTCTTTCCCCTTTGGCAAAGCCAGCCTTTTTCTTTATTTTTTTTTATCTTTTATCTCACGAACCTGATAGACAGAACTCCCTCCAATGATGTGTATGTTTTCTATCTTGGTGTCAAGCTCCCCCGACGTGACAAGCCGGACAGCATCGGGTAAACTACGGGCAATGTGCACACCTTCAGGCACCTCTCTGTGGAAAATTAAGTTTGAGATTCAGATGGACGACACGGCATTCTTCTCTGACTTACTAGCAGCTTAAACAACCAACTTAAATGACTAAAACTAAGAAAGATAGGATTAGCTAAATGACAGCTATAAGAGGGTTGACAAAGTTATTCATACTATATAACAAAAACAAAGCGGACGTAATTGATTCACAACCTTCAAGTTTTTAAATGCAGGGATTTTTTTTTTCAAATTTTGGGAGTGGATCAGCTACTGGAAAACATTGGGAAAGTTGCACCTTTTTCTCAGAAATTGGGGATTTTCCTTGAATATCTAATACAAAACTGTTTTTTGTATTTATTTGAGGAAGTTGTCATATATTGTTTCAGCTTTTTCCATGTAATATTTGCTGTTTCGTGACATGTTTTTATAAACAGAATCATTTTACATTTTTGGAATTTTCAATTGGGAACGGATCCGTTTTACACTACAAAACATATACAAATGAAAATCCCTACAACGTATAGAATGTTCAACCTGTACTTACTTAAGCTCCTTGCTCAGAACAATATTCAATCTGCCTTTTAATGGTCTGAACTTCTCCGGTATAGAAAACCACGTCTTCCTTCCCATGATCACAGCATTTTGATTCCCTGCAAAAAGAAGTATCAAGCTTCAAATTCCTTTTCAGAAAATCAAAATCATTTAATAGAAGAAAGAAATTTGTTGTTTTATACCCATAAAGGTGGTAATAAATGGGAATTTATCCTTTGGTTACAGTGTTTTATACAATACTATTTAAAATATTTTTTCATTTTAAGAATGATACTCTTGCTTATCATCTGCCATTGCCTCCATCTTGGACAAGTCACAAATTCTCACATTTTCAATAATTTTTGGACTAAGGGTGCTTCAGCACCTAAGTCCATTGAATTTACATACCACTTTTTGAGGGACAGTACTTTATCGATACACAAACAGCGGTCTGACCCCAATTACTCATTAAACATCCGCCTTCACTGTGCGGACTAATACGGTCTTGGAACAAGGAATGTAGTCTGGATTTACTCGCTTTGTTTTACTCTATATTAGTATTATTGTTGCCTCATGGGAAATCGTAAAATGTCCAGATATTCGAAAAACAGACTATTGTTCAGTCTCTGTTCACAGAAATAATGATTATAGTAATGGTGGTAAAAGGAGCAGCTGTTTTCCTAGAGATGTTGCCTAAAGAAATTTTCAAATGTATCCTCAATCATCTTACTTTAAACGCACCTTAGTCCTTCAGCGCAATCAGCGCTTTGATTTCTATAACAATCACTCCTTGAAGCCAGAATAGCGCTCATTTACAGTAAAAACATGTTAATATGTTCTGAATGGAGAATTTCTCCAATTTAATTGGTCCTCAATGATTTACAAAATTAACTTGTGAATACTCTGCTGACCTGTTTTATTGCTAATTGTAAACAATCCTTATCATATTAACTCTTTTAAAAACATTGAATGAACTTATTACACACAACACTCTGGTTTACTCTCTATCATATTGATTTATTGAATTTGACAGTGGTGAAGTGTTGGACCCTTGGCCTCATATACCGATGGTCCTGGGTTTAATCCTAATTAGCCGTGAGGTGAAAGTTAACTGGATTAGCCCACAAATTGGTTCTAATCAAGTATATAGGAACCAGTCATCTAGAGTGAATAATATAAGATACAGGCTTTCTTCACAATCAATACAAAAATAAATAAGTTTAAACCTTTAACCTTTGGCTTCCTGTTGTGTGTGTTTAAGGTAGAATACCCATAATCCGCTATTTTGAAACATTTAGAGAATAACAACTAACAATATAACAGAACAAATGATATTAAAAAAATGAAGTTCCATATTAAAATAGTTTTCCCTGGATTGGAATTGTTATTTGCCAACTTCATTCATGTAATTTTAATTTCATTGTGAAAATTAAAGATTAAAGGGAGGTAATTAATATGAAATAAATCACAAAAATCGTTCATTTAATTTTGTAAATATAAATTTAAAACCAGACAAAATTGGATAAAGGGATCAGTTAATGCCTATGAAATGATAGCTTTTTTTAATGATTTATATTTCAATTTACTCTTTAAACAAAGCAATTAACAGTTTTCCGTTACCGTAATTCTACCGTAATTGACTTTTGTCATTAATAATTACCTGCAAGCTTGGTATCTGATGTGATTTTCTTGAAGAATGCCATGTCTTTCCTAAAAAAAAAAAGAAAATACTGATTAACATGAAAATTAATATCTTGATATTTCTACCACAATATTTAGAGGTACATGTACAATGGAAACTTCTGCCAATCTAATAATGAAACATTTTGACAAGAAAGGCTATGCAGTTTTTTCACGATGTATAACAGCAATATAAAAGGCACCTTCCAAATTTGAAAAATATCTTTTAAATAATGCAGTTTTTCAAAAAATCCAAAGTCATACCAGCTTCTTGGCTTCCCAATAAATAAATTTGAAAACTCTGACACTATTTGGATTGTTCGAAATTTCAACATTAGATTGTCCGAACAGAAAATAAGCAACCTTCATTGTTGAATACACAGGGGTATAGGTCATAATACCTGTATTAACACTATATATACACAAGGGAAACAACTTCAAAGAGAAACCAGTTCTGACATTCCGCGCTTATCAGTCCGTAATTTTCATATGATTGCTAGTCTGTCAGTTATCTATATGTCCCGCATAGCCAAATGATTTCTGTGTCCACCGATACCTCTCTCAACAAGATCGGTCCAGTCAACCCTGAGAAATCTGCGACGACATGTGATATTTTTTTCGAATTAGGATCAGCTGGAATAGATCGTTGACAACAGAACCAGCTGATGTTTCGGCACTAAATCATCTCGATGAACATTATTTCAGCGATGACTTTACCGGCACTTAAAAAACAACTATTTGTAAGAATTCAAACTAAAAGTTCTGACCTGTACACAATACACAACAATCATGTATTTAGAAATTCTTCCACCATCCTCACATTTCTCTAGTCTCTACTCCATCTTGTTATGGTACAACATCTTTCAAGCTCTCTGATTGGCGTAATGCGAAGGGTTGAAGGTTAGTAAGGCTGGCTTCCATCTTTATGTTATTTTAAACAAGTAAGTATAAACGGCACATAGTACCAATAAAAAAGCCTGGAACCATGCTGTGTTTAGACATGTTAACTTTAAACCAATTGTATGGCTTTGTTCAAATGAATGATGAATGTTCAAAGCGTGTTGTATAAATTGACAAAATGGAGTAGACAAGCAAAATGGGAGTGTAGTAAAGGATAATTGTTGGATATATGTTGAACATAGTGTGCAGGTTAGAACTTTTAGTAAGGATCCTTACCAATAGTTGGTTTTTTGTGTGCTTGTAAAGGGTCATTGCTGAAATAGCGTTCATTGAGGTGATTTAGGGCCGAATCATCGGCTGGTCCTGTTGTCAACGATCTCTTCCCAATGACCCTAATTCGTAAAAAATTGTCGTTGCAGATTTCTCCGGGTTGACTGGACCGATCTTGTTGAGAGAGGTATCTTTGGAAGCAGAAATCATTTGGCTATGCGGGACATATAGAAAACTGACAGACTAGCAATCGTATAAAAAAATTACGGACTGATAAGTACAGAACGTCAGAACTGGTTTCTCTTTGAAGTTGATTCTCTTGTGTATATATGGTGTTAATACATGTATTATGACCTATACCCCTGTGGTTGAATAGTACCAAGGGTCCCGGATTTGAATCCCTGTTAGGCGGGGTGACAATTTCCAGGACTAACCCACAAACCAGCGCAATTACTGGTTAAGTATCCAGGAAGCAGTCATCGAGAGTGGCTTTGAACAAGCTTTTAGCTTCCTTCACAATCGATGTAATACAAATACGGTGAACGGTTTTATTTTGACTAGTTGGCTAGGTGCACTTTCCCCTTCTTTTTAAACTTAAGCAAGGCTAAGTATGATAATGATCTTCACCAGGCACGTTGGTTGCTTTAAGATGTGCATGCAGCCACTTTGATTACTTATTTTACCCTATTGATACTTTTTAAAAGAAATATCTTTTTTATTCAAGATAAACTGGGGCTTGTGACCAACGAAATCCCATGACAAATGCAATTCGAATCGAACATTCAAATAATTTTAAGTAAAGCCTACTTGAGTCTCCAAGGTAATTCTCCATTTTTACCGATTCCATTGTTGTTACAGGCTGCAACGACGAGGTTTAACCGAACTGAGGCCATTCTGAACTCCCGTCTGTCTTCGATTATCCCGGGATTGATTTTGTAAACATTTTTTAACTCGGCTGCAAGTATTATCATTCTCTAAATAGTGATGAAAGCGGAGTACCAGTTTGGTGATTATGCAGCTTACACCAATAACAAAATAATAAACGTTATTACATCAAAATAAAGATATTTATGTATTTCTAGTGAAATAGTCATTGCAATATGAAAATCAATGAATAATACACAATCAAATATGTTTATATTGCCCGAATACCATTTTCCATTGTTTATTTTGTTCCGTTGATTATTTACAAATGGTTGATGTAAGCGTAACACTTTCTCTAGAGACCGAATTAACGATAGCCAATCAACAAATTAGCTCATTAGTTAATTACTGACTTGAATATTGAGTAAGTACTAATTGACAATTAATCGGTTAATGATATTTCCATTGAAAGTGTATAGAAGTTTGTGTTCTAAATTGCATTTTCAACAGGCGCGAATGCGTTCTCACAAATTTATGCATTTATTTTGGATATTAATAATGATTTTTAATAAATAAAAGAAAATGTTAAATGGTAATTTGAGAGCAGCAGATAAGAAGTAATTTAATCATAATTACACAAACGATTTGCAATCGATTTAGGAACTAAATCTCTGTTTGAATTGTTAATTGTAGTTCTTTCAAAATTAAGATCGTGACAAATACCCACAATATAGGGTTTAGAGGGTTTTGGGGTTGTTTAAAGTTTTGGGACTTCCTTTATCTGGAGCCCTAAACATGTAATTTGAAACCCTAAACTTGGTTGTCTTGAATAACAAACCAGAACATGTCTTTTGTTTTTTTGAGACAAAGACCTAATAAACACAGATAAGCAACTCCCCATAGGTAAAGACCGAACTCCCTTATCATCTCGTGGAGGATGAGATTTCGGGAGACTATGCGAGACTTCCTAATCTCGTCGGCACTGAAGTGTGTCTGCCAGCTAGACGATGTAAACGAAGGTTGAATAAAGTGTGAAAACTAACGTTTATTTTATTAATTTTTCGATAGTTTTAACATTCCTTTATTAGTGTGTTGTTTTTATTAATAATTGCATATGAGACAATTGATTTCCTTTTACCACTGGTGAAACACGTGTTTTAAAATGTGTATCATCAATAGAACCGAAAGTGCTGGAATTGGATGGGATGGTAGAGTATTTGTATAACTCCTCGGAAACAAAAACAAAATATGGGTTGATTTAGACAAACTTTGATTCATTACACATAGTTTTATCGACCAATTGAAGATCAAGGACTTTTATACATTTTTGTGATGTTGAGAGGCATTTAAATTCTCTTATCTGGTCTTGGGTTTTTGAAAGCGTATGGTTGCATGTTTTAGTAGTAGAGCAATAGTTTTTGTCTAACTCCTCGAAAACAAAAACAAAATATGGGTTGATTTAGACAAACTTTGATTCATTACACATAGTTTTATCGACCAATTGAAGATCAAGGGCTTTTATACATTTTTGTGATGTTGAGAGGCATTTAAATTCTCTTATCTGGTCTTGGGTTTTTGAAAGCGTATGGTTGCATGTTTTAGTAGTAGAGTAATAGTTTTTGTCTAACTCCTCGAAAACAAAAACAAAATATGGGTTGATTTAGACAAACTTTGATTCATTACACATAGTTTTATCGACCAATTGAAGATCAAGGACTTTTATACATTTTTGTGATGTTGAGAGGCATTTAAATTCTCTTATCTGGTCTTGGTTTTTTGAAATCATATGGTTGCATGTTTTAGTAGTAGAGCAATAGTTTTTGTCTAACTCCTCGGAAACAAAAACAAAATATGGGTTGATTTAGACAAACTTTGATTCATTACACATGTTTTTATCGACCAATTGAAGATCAAGGACTTTTATACATTTTTGTGATGTTGAGAGGCATTTAAATTCTCTTATCTGGTCTTGGTTTTTTGAAATCATATGGTTGCATGTTTTAGTAGTAGAGCAATAGTTTTTGTCTAACTCCTCGAAAACAAAAACAAAATATGGGTTGATTTAGACAAACTTTGATTCATTACACATATTTTTATCGACCAATTGAAGATCAAGGACTTTTATACATTTTTGTGATGTTGAGAGGCATTTAAATTCTCTTATCTGGTCTTGGTTTTTTGAAATCATATGGTTGCATGTTTTAGTAGTAGAGCAATAGTTTTTGTCTAACTCCTCGGAAACAAAAACAAAATATGGGTTGATTTAGACAAACTTTGATTCATTACACATATTTTTATCGAACAAGGGAAGATCAAGAACTTTTTTTCATATGTTTGTGATGTTAAGAGGCATTTTAATTCTCTTAACTGGTCTTCTTTTTTTAATTTGAATTTATTCTTAGTACTCTCTTATTGTATATAAACTGTATACGTGGAAGATGTAACGATATGTTCTGTTTGGTTCAGCTGGAAATAATTGCCATGCAAAGAAAGTGTAAAATTTGCGGCTAATGACAGCATGTTTGTGTGTGCTGGAAGTGTTGCAAATCAAGAGATAAAAAGCAGACTCGGGTGCATATTTGTGCGCAGAAGTATATAGCTAGTTGTTGTTTGATATTATAATTCTAACATTGTTGATGATGATGATGATGATAATGATGATGCAGATGGTGATGATGATGGTATTGAGTACATTTTTCAAAGAAAATAGAATGTTCCCCATTACGAATTATTAATTCATAGAATATTGTACATGATATGCCGCAAAAAAAGATAATTCCCATTTAGAGATCCATTCCACAAAAGTATAGATTTAAGCTAATATTTTAACAGTAAATTTTGCTGCTGAAATTTTCCTCCATCATAAAATTCAGCTAGACATTTCAGTTTGACACAGTGCAATATTACAATAAGTTATAATCCCCGGTAATTATCACAGCAGGGCACCACAGCTGGTGGCCATCTGTTTATTGGTTTTTGGGGTCGGGAGGGTCAATAAAAGGGCTACCATAGCTTATCAGCGACGGCAGACGCTTTGATTAACAAAATAAAGCGTCTGTATTTACAGGAAGACAAAATCTCGCGAACGAGATGTCAACGCGAGAAAGAACGGTATTTTGCAGAGTTGCTTATCTGTGTTTATTAGGTCTTTGTTTGAGAGAGTGAATAGTTTGTGTAAACTTTAACACATTACTAACCAATGCCATATTTATTCTGGCTTGCAGCATATGCCTTTTAAAAAGCATTGTGGCAAAAGAAGAAATTGCTTGCCACAAGCAATTTCTCCTTTTGCCACAATGCTTTTAAAATCTAATCATATATCACAACAGTTTTTTCACATGTTTACAAAGTTTTTCTAAAGTCATCTACTTGAAGTAAAAGAAAATGCCATCTGCAGATAGTAACGAGTTAAAATAAACCGCAATTTAGACTTAGATCTGACTTTCATCAGCTTTTTCTTTTTTTTTTTGTACTTTTTTTTGTAGAATACTGTACAATATCCCCCAACCCTTTCAGATGGTTCATCAGATGATAAAAATAATGACCTGTGCTTTGATAAAGTTAGATAACCTGGTGTTATATGTATGAACCCTTTCTTGCTCATTTATAAAACTTTTTTCAAACTGCATTTGAAGACTTTTGAAAAACTTCTGACAAGGGGAGAAATTGCTCAAGTACTTTATATTGTTTACGTTTTCCATCGAACCCATTATTTGAGGGTTACCAATGTAGAAGGCTTAAAATATTTGTGGACTTGTAACCTGTAGGTCCAGGGCTCTAACAATGCTTGTAATTCTGTGGGAGTGTTTTTTGGCAATACACTTCAAGCCCTAGCCAAGTGTTGGTGAATACCAGGAAAGTCATCATATACAGTCGAGCCTCGCTTATCCGAACACTTTCGTTCCCAGGAGTTATGTTCATATTAACGAATTATTCGGAATAAACAATCGGCGAGTTTTCAGTGAAATGCTTTTCATAATAATTACTACAAAGTAAAAAAGATTATAGTTGAAAATGATTGCCAGACATTGTCTCCTGATCGCTGTTAATGCAAATAGTTAACACCTTTTACAAACTCGACTTTCTGCACGCGACAATAATTACAATTAGGTTAGACCAGTTAACTGACTAAATGACAGATTTACAAACAATCAACACCTTTCATTACACTTTATTTGGTGACATTTTATGATCAGGCATACATGCGAATTTGCTTAAGGTGTGAATGTTGGATTACCATATCGTCAATAAACGTAGATAACTGCAAAAAAAAAGATCACTATGCTGGTTTTCGGATTAGTCGTCCCCATATACTATTAGAAGTTAGGCTTGGTTCCTGACTTTTATTGTCCGGAGCCCGAACACGGATTTTCCGGATTAAACAGTGGAATTAATGAAGGTAAGGACCGTTCCCTACAAATTCTGTTCGGATGGTGAATAATAGGGATTAATGACGTTCGGACTATGGAGGTTCGACTGTAATCTGAAAAATTGTAAAGCCTGAACAAAACTCAAAACAAGAACTATTATGCAAAGTTTAAAGCTGGTTTAGTTAGTGCGAAAATACTTGAATGTTTGAGGCATTAAATTTGAAGAAGCTTACCTAATCTTTAGCTCATTTACAATAGAAATCTTTTTGTAAATTTGTTTATTTTGTAAAATTGAAATTTTTCTATTTTCTTTTTTTTCAGTTTGACATTCGAAAACCTGGATTATATGTGGAATGGTACATGATGTTTTTCACTGAAAGCAAATGGGTAAGTTTTTTTTTTTCAGTTTTCCGCAATCATGATTATTAAGAGGTCCAGATAGATAAACAGGGTCTCTCCCATGCCTGTTAAGCGCTGTCGGGCCCCAGCGCCTGAATTTCAAAATGAGCACTACCCAAACGCCTTAATTGATCCCTCTGCACTTATAATTTGTCCCACAGCCATTATGCTTGGTCCTGATATTGTTTGTTACATCTGATTTGGTTTAGAATTAAACTTTTATTTCCCAAAAAAAAGGATTTACGTAATTTACTTCATTTGGAATGTTAACAAAGTTGTGTGCTGTTAACCTGCCTTCTATCAAATTTTGGTCAAACAAAATGGAGCGACGAACAATCGGGAGTAATAAATGACCTTATATTAACTGAGCTCAGAGTAAGAAACCTTAATCTTAGAGATTTAATGCTGCCAACCCCCGCATATTCCCTGGGTCCACCTATGAAGAATAAAAAGAGACAAATTTATCATTATAAACTGACTGCTGATCTAATTCAGGGGCACACTGGTTTTAATTTGGTCCAGTCTTGAGATTCAAACTGAAGAAATGATGAATAAAATGAAAACAGCAACACTTGGGCATCTGTGACCGAAGAACCATTTTGACTACCCCTGCAAAAGTTTCAAAAGCTTGTTCATGAACTCCATGAATGTCCATGAACATTAGTTGACCATTCATAAGCACAAAGCTGTCCTAAACTTGTTAATTTATTCATGAACCTAATCTCAAATTTCTTGAAAAAGTTTTGTGTTCATGAACAGTTTTGTGTTCATGAACAGCCTTGTAATGTTCATGAACATCCATGAAGTTCAAGACTGAGTTTTTGAATCTTTAGCAGGGGCATTCTGATTTGACTTTGGTCCAGTCGTGAGATTGGAACTGAAGAAATGATGGATAAAATGAAAACAGCAACTCTTGGTCATCTGCCACTGAGAGACCAAAGTATGAAGCATTTACTAAGCCTCTTTTCCGAATTTGTCTGATTTGTTATTGATTGAAATAAATATTTGCCACTTTTCGTTTATGTTATTTTAATAAAATTGATAATTAAGGGGAGCTAATTACTTTGGATTTGATAACAGAATTATCGATATACTTTTTGTAAATATAAATTCCAATTCGAACACATTCGGAAAAGAGGCTTGATGAATGCCTGTGAAACAATAAATATTATCACGATTTACATTCAATTTATTAATTACCAAAGCAAATGCAAGTTTTCAATTAGAGGTGAAATACCTTAATCCTTTCGCCACATTGGGTTCTACCCAATATTATACAGAAATCATATTTCTTTCACATTTTACTTTTCTTTCCAATGCTGTTTCTCTCAATTTCGATGTGTCTCAAATTACCATTTCGGGGCTTTGAAAGGCACCAGATGTCAAACAATACCTGACCAATTATTGTAATGAGATGAATTCAATTGAATTACCCACAGACGATCAAGGGTTCTGGTTGGCCTAGTGGTAAACAATAACGAGATTTCAATAACGACATTTCACCACTTTATTGAGACGACTCTTGAAAACATTGTGGGAAAAGGAGAAATTGCTTGTCACAAGCAATTTCTCCTTTTCCCACAATGTTTTCTACTCTTTCAGAAGATTACTTTCCAATTTCATCACATCTTGAAATGTTGTCTGCAAACTCTTTCAATTTGGGACAGTCGAAAATTTGGTGTTTGGTAAAGGGTTATTTAAAGCCAGAATATCACCCTAAAAACTGCAGAACTGGGTAAAATGAGTTATGAAATAAAATATGAAACAATATGTTAATACATAGCAAAACATTACATTGTTATGACAATAGAACGCCTGCAATATTTATTAACAATGTTTCAAAGTGCTAGTTTCACCAATTGTGTAGCACACAATTTGACTTCATTGTTTACATTCCTGTAATGTCTAAAAATAGCAATGAGTGCACCAGATGAAGGAGTGGCGGGCACCTGCTTAGAAAAGTTATATGTTACACATAGAATTATGCTATTTTATCCATCAATAACAATGAGAATATTCAAAATGGACAATTTCTCCAATTTTACTGATTCCTGACGTTTTACGAAATTCATCCATTGATTCTCGGCAGACCTTGTTTTGTTGCTAATTGTAAATAACCTTTATCATGTCTACTCTTGTAGAAGCATCACATAAACAGTTTTAGTTACCATTTAAAAGGGAATTTGAAGTATCTTTATCTTTATGTTAATTGTCAATTAGGTAATAGAGCTTACACAATTTGATTGTAAAGAAGCGCTTATCTGGCTTTAAAGGCACATAAAAGGAGATAAGTAGAAATAAATTACTAAAACATATATGGAGTTCTTTTAATATTTTCATAAAAGTCATGACAATTAATTTACAAATACATTCAGACCCTATTAAATAGACTCCTTTAACATAAGTTATTTTGTGCTTGAAATATAGTAGTCTCCAATTCAATCATGTTTATCAACAACCTGTTTGTTTACATATTCAAAACAAAGAATTCTGATTGGTCGGTTCAAACATTTGTGTATCAACTGTCAAGGTCAGGGGTGCAGAATCACACAATTAAACTGGTTAATCTGGGTTAATTCTTGTTGGCTTTCACGTTTAAGTTGTGCTGATGGTTTTTTTTGGTGATAACTATTTGACTCTGGCCAAAAGTTTTCCAATTAATATAGTTTTATATAGCATTAATCTCCTTTTATGTGCCTTTAAGGTAGCAGTATCAAACCTTTTTTATTTTTTTTTTAAGTTAAACTTATTGATTTACATTGAATGCGACGGAAGCTTGAAGCTTACTTTTTTTCACCCTAGATGACAGATTCTCAAAACTTGAATATGAACTAATTCAGGTTCCAATGGGTTTTCTCCAGTGTGTATCATAGGACAGTTCAGTTGTTGTGCAGTTTCAAAGAAATTTCGCTTTAACATTCCAAAATTTCCTCACATTTTGTGAACAAGCAGCTTTAAGCTGGCAATTTCAATTAAAGAAAAAAAACCACTCTTAGATTTACGATGACTAGTAAATTGGTTAATTAATTGACGTGTAATAGATTGCACTGTTATCAGTTGACAGTGATGAGTCCACTTTTATCTTTGCTGGTCTGGCAGCTTTTAAGTCCATGGATGGTAAGTCTTTGTTAAAGGTGCTTGCTCACAGAAGAGCAAATTTAAAACTCAAAATAGAATTACGTTGAAACGATACAGTGTTTGTATTGTTGTTCAATATAGAAGGGATAGATTTACCAGACGTTGACATTTATGCAAAAATAAATAAGAGTTGGATGAAGCAGTAATAATCAATAATCGCCAAGAGATTGTACATTGCGGGATTGTTCGATTAATTTGATAAATGAGTGATGAACAGTCTCCAAGATACATATAGAAACCCAACTTAATGTGGAATTATGATAATAGAGGTAACCAACGTCAGGAGAAGTTGTCGCACTATAGACAATTAAAAGTAGCAATTAAAAGCATGATTATATCTAGAAACTTCAATTTATCTCAGTATGTACAGTTTTTATGCGGCAAATCTTAAAAGCGATGTTACGCTTTTGGATTACAATACATGTTAACTCACTGTATAAAAACTTTAAAGAATTAAAAACGATCTAATTTTGCTTCCAATGACTATTCTCTAATGTGTATTGTATTACAGTATACATCTATATAGCTGATGTGCAGTTTTGAAGAAATTAAGTTTTAACTTTATCATTTCTTAACATCTGTGAACAAGCACCTTTAATGGCTTACACCATAGAACCTTTACTTTAAGCATCTACTGAGAAAGTTTGTTTTTAAAAACCTCTGTGACAAAAGGATAAATGGCTTATTTAGAGCCATTTATCCTTTTGTCACACTGGTTTCTAAGCATTTTGAAAAGGAAATGTTGCTTTTGTTGATATTTTTAACCCTTTACCAAACGCCAAAGTTTCGACTGTCCCTAATTGAATGAGTTTGCATACGACACTTCAAAATATGATGACATTGACAAATTATCTTCAGATAGGGCAGGAAACATTGTGGGAAAAGGAGAAATTGCTCAATAAGAGCAGTTTTTTTCCTTTTCCCGCAATGTTTTCCAGAATTGTTGGCAACAAACCGGTCAAATGTCGTTACTGTTTGGTAATGGATTAAAACATTTTTTCTTCATCTGCTGCACACGTTTTGAGTTTAGACCAATGATAGATTTCCATTAATAGGAATGAGGGGAAAGTAATTTGAACTTTATGGACCAATTTAAAACACTCATTGGGAAACTGCTACGTGTATTAAAGGTATTTTGTGGGATTTTAGAAACCCACTTGATGCCATGATGGGTTGAAATAAGTGATTCAATTTTATGGAATGAGATTTTCGTGATAGTTATCATAACAGGTTAACATAATGTGTTTATTGTGTTGATTGACATTTTCTTTTGTTTAAATCATGATATTTTGATGGAAAACAAATAAATCATATTTTGTTTTTATTCAAGTAACCTTATTTCATTCTTAAAAATGCAAAGTTGACACAAAAATTAGGTTTAGAAGACTTGAAGTGTAATAAGAGAAATAAGTTTTACATTGAACTAGACATTATCAGTGGATGTGTTATTGTCAACGGTTTTCTTTTGGTATCAGTGTGCGTGTGTAGTGTTTAAAAAATAAATAAACATAAGCAGAGATTCAACAAATAAATATTCATGTGATATGGACTTTAGCCCTTTCCCAAACAACACATTTTTGACTGTCTCAAATTGAAAGAGTTTACAGACGGCATTCCAAAATTTGATGAAATTGATAAATATTCATCAGATAGAGCAGAAAACCTTGTGGGAAAAGGAAAAATTGCTTGTTACGAGCAATTTCTCCTTTTCCCACAATGTTTTCTAAAGCCGTCTGCAACAAAGGGGTCAAATGTTGTTATTGTTTGGGAAAGGGTTAAACAGGATTGGTTTGTAATTTAGGATGACTCCAAGTGGCTTTATATGATATGTAAAGATATTTTTCAACTCAATTCTGCAACAAGTTCTATGGTATTGAATTCTTTGTGTCTTGTTCACCTTCAATAAGTACTCTTTCAACTTTGGGCATTTTTCATCTATAAATGACTTTCAAAATTGAGGCTATTACTATAGCGTTTTCCTTGGAGGTTTTTAATACTTTAAAATTACATTTGGAGGTTGTTTCATTTTTCATATACCATATGCCAGTAATTGTTCATGGATTTCATTCAAACATAAGTATATTTACTGGACTACCAACGGTTCTGTGTTTTCTTTGGTCACCAGTTTAAACTTGGCCAAAGCTTTCCGTTTTGTTTGTGAGTTAAACTTTTCTTTAAGCTTATGTTAGTGAATTAAACCAATCTAAAATTGTGAGCTTTGTATAGGTCAGTAGATAAATCGTATATCAAAGCTCTGAGCCTTTTCAAGATCAGTTGATCAAACTTGATTTTTCCAATTGACTGAGAATAAAACTAAGATAACAGCTTATGTCAATGAATTTTAGTTGCTTGTTCAGCGAAGAGAAAATATGAAAGTCAAACCAAAATGTTGCTGAAGCATCACTGGTACATTTTTTTGTATTGATGGATGCCATACAATTTAAAGTAGTTATTAAAAGCATAGTTTATTCATAAAGCTGTTGTATGGTTTAAAAAGATATAAATGTTTAACATTGAAATTTCTCAGATATGTGAACAATTAGTTATAAACCAATTTAAAATTCTGAGCATTTAATAGGTAAGCAGTTTAAATTTAATAAAAGCTCTGATCCTTTTCTATGTCAGTGGACTAAACTTATCTAAGAAGTATTCCTGTCATTTGCAATTAAAGGCTTAGGAGTTTCTTAAGTTAATGGATGGCACCTATCAAAATATCAAACGTTTTAAGAGGATAGCAGTTTGAACTGATTTTAGAGTTTTAAGAATGTTCTAGTGAATTGTACTTATCTTCAATCTCTATAAAGTCTTAACCCTTTTCTAAACGTCTAAAATTCGACTGTCCCAAATTGTAAGAGTTTGCAGCCGACATTTCAAAATGTGATGAAACTGAAAAACAATCCCCTGATAGGGCAGAAAACATTGTGGGAATAGGAGAAATTGCTTGTTAAGAGCAATTTCTCCTTTTCCCACAATGTTTTCTAAATTCGTCTGCAATAAACTGGTCAAAAGTCGTTATTGTTTGGTAATGGGTTAATGTTTTCAAATTGAGACAATTTCTGAGTGGAAATGAAATGTGGTTGAATGATACAGCCATTAATGTGTGGTGTGATATTTAAGACAAATAGCATCTGAATACAGAATGGGTTCAGAATTTGTCAATATATTTAAGAGTGTACTTGTGGTTTGCAACGGATTTCAAAAGTGTTTCAATGCTTTTGGACCAGAATACATATTAACAATTATATACAGCTCTAAAGACTGAAAAACAAACTAATTTTACTTCCAACGATTATACTCAAGTACAGAGACATAGATAACATGTTATCTATGTCTCTGCCAAGGAAGACTCACATAGGAGTTTAGCTGTTATACTGTTTTTAAGAAATATTTTTTATTTAATTTCCAACTTTCTCCAATCTGTGAACACACATCTTTAAGATATTTCTTCAAGTTCAACCTGAGTGTTCATTATAGGAGGTGTTTACTAGTTTTCTTGACAAAGTCTTTTTGGATACCCTTACATATTAAGTCAATTTATCCTCTGTTTCGAGGCCAACTTATTTACCTGCATGGTCACCCATTTACTCATGTAATCATCCTCATAAAAAATAGTTCTTAGCGGACTAATTCCATCGCGAAATGTAGATATGCAAAGTCTAGATTTACTTGCATCTTTAACATTCTATTTATATTGTCAATTTAACCAGCTAAGAGTATTAACAGTGTGTTTTATAATTTTGACTTGTAAGTAATAGAATCATTATGCTTGGCTGCTAAACCCATTTAATGATTATAACTGGATTATGATGAACACGAAAATGAAATCGTTCTGCTGACAGCAAGAAAGACAAATGGCAGCTCACAAATTCTGAGCGATTTGATTGGTCAGAGTACAACGTTGCAACACAGAACAACATTAACAAATAGCAGCATATACAGTTGTTTCCCCTGAATCATTGCTTCGCGACAATCAGAGCAGACAGCCCTCAATGACACTTTTATTTATCTAGGGATCTGTACCAATACCTTTGTCAAGACTCCAATTCAAACAGTTTGACCGACATTTGCGTAAAGGAAACGTCGACTTACTGTCTTTCGACTTACTGTCTTTCGACCTACTGTCTTTCGTCTTACTGTCTTTTACTGTCTTTCGACTTACTGTCTTTCGACTTACTGTCTTTCGACTTACTGTCTTTCGACCTACTGTCTTTCGTCTTACTGTCTTTTACTGTCTTTCGACTTACTGTCTTTCGACTTACTGTCTTTCGACTTACTGTCTTTCGACCTACTGTCTTTCGTCTTACTGTCTTTTACCTCACCTATACGGGAATTCGAACCCGAGACCCTTGGTAAAAGAGGCAGACGCTCAACATCTGCACCACCGTCACCCATTGATACAATTTAGATAGATTAACTAACGAAGAATTATCACGAAGGACTTCGATTCAGGCAAGACATCCAAATATTTGATCACTTCCGTTTGGCATGTATGTTGATGTTTCCTTGCTTTCGGAGTTTTAGAAAAGGTTTGGGTCGTACCCAATGTCGGTTAACCCTGCCACGCGTTGTTATGTTTTTGTTTGTTGATCACTGTAAAATCCAAAATCGTACCACTATAACTTTAGCGCAAGTCATGATACAGAAAATGTAATGACATGAAACCAACGCCAACAGACCCAATTGAAAAGAAAAGAAAATATTTATGTAAATATGGATTGGTTGACACAACTATAGATTTCCGATCTTTATAGGATTTTGGCTGCTCAAGATATTTTTCATGTTTATTTATATTCGCCGCTGTAGACTCAATTGTTTGAGTCTCGGTTATTCGAAATTAACGGGACAACATTCGAACCGAATAATGCATGTTTGCGGATGATCGCGATTGCTTGATAAGATTATCAACATAAATTGAATTAAACTTTGATGCCGTGAAGGCATTTGAGTGGCATCAAAAGTTAATTGATCTAGAAAGACTAAATACCACAACAACATCAACAACACATTGCAAAAACAAATTAAATATTTCGACACCAAAGATAATTGACCACGTGCAATCTTGTATGCCATGAAGGCATTTGAGCGGAATAAAAAGTTAATCGATCTAGAACGAACGTACAACGGCAACGACAACAACGCCAACAACAACAACAACGTACGCAAAACCAAATTAACTATTACAACACTCAAAAGTAATTGGCCATTTGTAAATCACAATAACAATAAAACATGCAAAACCAAATTAACTATAACGGAACTTAAAGTTAATGGATGACTTACAATACCCTTGTATTTCGTAAATGAATTTTCGCGGAATAAATAATTAATCTATCTAGAACAATTTAAAACCACCACAACAACAAAACCATTCAAAAACAAATGAATCACTTCAGCACTCAATATTAATGGACCATTTGTAATGGCGTAAAAAAACAACAACAATAAAAGATGCTATGTACACCAAATTAACTATTACGACACCCAAAGTTAATTGACCAAATGCAGTTTTGTACGTCGTAAAGGCAGTAAAGGCATTTGAGCGGTAAAAAAATAAATCTAGAACAACATAAAACCACCACCACAACAACAACAACATCAACACCACCACCACCACCACCACCACCACCAACAACAACAATAATAAAAATTATGATAACACATTGCAAAACCAAATTAACGGCACTCAAGGTGATTGAACCACTTGTTTTCGCAGAATAAAAAGTTAATCGATCTAGAACGAATGAACAACAAGAATAGGCCTAACAACGATAACAACGCAAATAACAACAACAAATAGCGCAAAACCAAAATAACTATTTTTGCACGCAAAGTTTATGGACCACATGTTGGACTGTATGTCGTGAAGGCACTTGCGGCGAATGAAAGGTTAATCGATCTAGAAAGACTAAAAAAAACTCAACAACAACAACAACAGCACCAGCAACTATAACAACTTATGCAAAACCAACTTAACTGGTACTCAAAGTTCATGGACCACTTGTAATATTGTATGTCGTGAAGGCATTTTCGCGGAATAAAAAGTCCCTCGATCAAGAACGAGGTAAAACAACAACAACAACGACAACAGCAACAGCAACATTGATAATGATAACATATTGCAAAACCAAATTAACTATTCAGGCACTCAAAGTTAATTGACCACATGTTATCTTGTAT
This sequence comes from Cerastoderma edule, assembly GCA_947846245.1. Taxonomy (NCBI): domain Eukaryota; kingdom Metazoa; phylum Mollusca; class Bivalvia; order Cardiida; family Cardiidae; genus Cerastoderma; species Cerastoderma edule. The sequence goes on from OX401421.1 coordinate 18,874,917, forward strand.
GCCGTGAGGGCATTTTCTCGGAATTAAAAGTTTGGAACGACGTGAATCAACAACAACAACAATAATAATAATAATGATAACAACAATGACACAACAATGACAACAAATAACGATAAACCAAATTAACTATTTCGGCACTTAAGGTTAATTGACCACATGTTATATTGTATGTCGTGAAGGCATTTCCCCGGAATAAAAAGTTAATCGATCTAGATTGGGCGCTTCCCAGCAGGTTGCGTTAGGGCACGCGAGGTTCAATTAATTTAATTAATGGAAGCATAGATAGAGTAAGTTTTAAAACGCACCAACAGACATACTGGGGGTAGTGTATACGTACTGACGTGTTTTTTTTTACTGTTTTTTAACAGTGCTTTGTATCCAACAACTAGAGAAAAATATTTCCTTTTATTTTGGCAAGTTAGTTTAAATCTTTAAGTGCTTTCCTTTTCTTTCCTAAGAAATTTTGATAAGTTTCTTGATTCATTGTCTGCTGTATGCGTGTTTAATTAATTAATAATGACGCATTCGTTATACCATCTTAAAGATTTCAGACGCTTTTTTCTAGATAGAACAAAGGTTGAATTATTTCTTCGGTGTCCAAAATTTTGAATTGTATGCATATTACACCAAAAGTCAAACCCAAACTCAAAACTCTTTAATATGCATGTCGGCACTTTATGTGACTATGGCCAATACATGTACAATATATAACATCATACAAAATGCATGAAAACATGACAATTTATAATACATAGTGGGTTACTAATTCTATTTTTGTGAGTTAATGTAGGTACACTTCTTCTCTTTTCACCAGATGACGTATTTTACGAATAACGCATATTGAGAGGAAATAAAGAAGTTCTAAACTTTAAATATAAACATCGTGTCGAGCCCTGAATGCCTTGTGAACCTTCATACCCTCATCCGAAATCCCTACATTTTGTTCGTCCGCTTTGGACTACTTTCTTTTTATATCTTTGTTGGATAAAACGAAACACGTACACCCCTTGTTGCCTTTTTACCTAGAAATGAAATTCCCACAATATATGCATCGGTTTGGGACTATTCTATTTATATCTTTTCCACCGGTATCCAAAATCCCTACTTTTTATTCATCCGCTGAGAACTGTTTTTTATTTCTCCGTTGGAAAAAATCCTTTAAAATCCTTGATAACCTTTTACCTAGATCTTTAATTCCTACATTAAATGCATCTGCTTGGGACTACTATTTTATATCTTTCATTGGAAAAACAAAATCTTTTAATTCAACAATATTTCGTATTTCGTTCTTTCTGATCATAAGAAAGTCGTGATACTTTTGATACTTTTGAAACGGTTCCTCTTGTGTTTTCTGCAAATACTTTTGATTGTGGACAATTCAAAAACATTGCGTCGCATGACTTCGCCGTTTGGCATCTGGTATCACTCTGACAAGGACAGCCCACTTCGCCGGAACAAATCCCCGAGGGAGGGTCCATGATTTGGACATAAAAAGGCTTGTGGGTTCGGAGCCCATGAATAATAGATCAACCACCGAGCTGTAACGATGTCTAATACAAGAAACGGTGCCGAACCGCCCGTGCCAGATACCACCTCCCAGGGGAACCCGGGGTCGCAGAAAAAAGCCGGGGTTACCTTGGTAACGGGAAGTCAGAACGCTCCTGGAGTCCAAGGGGGGAAGTCGTCGTTGAATCTAAAGAGGTTGGTTCGTCTGCTGCAGCGAGTTGGCAACGCGAATCGCTTCGTGTCCTCGCTGGAAACAAGACCCCGCGAGATCGAGAGCGTACTCGAAGGTGGCGCCGTCTACGAAGATATTCAGAACGCGAAAAGGGAGGTAACCACGCCGCGGTTGACGAGACAGCGCAATCTTGCTTCCGGTGACGTAGGCGACGGAAGTTCGGCTCCCGGAGTCGATGACGTAACACCGACGTATCTGACGGTTCCGAAAATCGTGCCGCCCGTCGTGTTGAGTCCGTCGGGACGGGAGAAGAAGGCGGGGTTTACGGGAAATAACCGGAAGTTAAACAGATCCGTCAGTTTTGACGTTACTGATGTTGACGGAAACGCGAAAAAGAGACCTGTGAGTAAACGTGCTGTCGATTTGGAATCGTATCTGGATGCGTCCAACGCCGACCGATTGGAGTATGCAGAAGGCGTTACTTTACGTCCGAAACGGGGAGGGGCTTATCTGGAACGAGAACTCTTTACGAAGGATGGGCGAGAGTCGAGAGAGTCTTTCGAAAAGGAAGTAGAAGAACTGTGGACCTCAAATGAAAATGCGATAGCAAAGAAGAGCCGTCTTTCCAAGACATCGAAATCTTCGGGCAAACGCCCCAATAGTTCAGATTGGAATACAGACATGAGATCCAATGATACTGCAAACGCAGGACGCTCAGAACCCCTTAACAGTCGCAAATCCCAGGGAAACGTTGATAGAAAGGATACCGTTAATAGAAAGGATAATGTTAATAGAAAGGATAACATTAATAGAAAGGATAACATGCGTTATGCAAGCTCCGAGGGAATACCTTATCTCCTCGAACTGAAGGAAAAGATTGCGTTCAGAGCATCACGTGACGAGAACGAAAACGAGGCTGGTGATGCCACTGGTGTTTCCGTGGTCTCCGGTGGCAGACCGCTACGTAGTGCGAACAGGGTTTCGGAAAGTCTACCGGATTTGAGACACAGGAACGCGAACGTCGCCCTGGATGATTCCGACGTCGCCGCTGAGGACTCGCACCCGAACCTGACGATCGAAGAGAAGGCCACGCTGGACGAGCTGGAGAGCTACCTGACACGGGGAGGTCCTGTTTCCAACCCGCGACGTGCTGCTGCCGCGACCGGGCGCGAAACACCACGTGTTATCGGGAAAACAGCACCGCCCCGTCTGTTGTCACGTGACAATCCCCCAGAATTCATTAGTGAGAGTGAATTCAAAATGGAGGTAAACAACCGGCGTAAAGGTGGTGAGCGAAACATGCGGTTGGAGTTGGAGAAGCGATACGTTGATGACGATGATGATGATGATTTGGATGTAGATGTAAATGATGATGATGAAATGAAACGTGATGACTTGGATGCAGAGTGGTTGGAAGCGAATGATGACTTTGTTCGAAGGAGAGCCGGTCGGAGTAATAGGAACGGAGCGCAAGAAAGCGGTAAACTTGGCAAAGACGAGCGCCAGCGAAGAGGGACCGGAGAACGCGAAGATCGAGAACGTTTTTACGATGATGACACAGAATTCGAGAACGAAGGGAATGGACAACAACGTAATAATTACCCGAGAAACGATTCGAATGATGTTTACGGGAAGAAACGTCAGATTGATGATAACGTTAAGAAGAAATCTAGAGATAGATATGCGAACGAGAATTCAGACATTGACTACAATAAGAAAAACTCAAACGAGGATTTTGCAAGGAAACGCCCGATGGATGATCACACGAAAAAAATTGCTAATGATAAGTTTGCTAAAGAGAATTCGAACGATGAACATTCGATGAAAGATTCAAACGAAGATTTTGCAAGGAAACGTCAGGGCGTAGGATCGAACCGCACGAGTCCAAACAACAACAACAAAGACAACAACAACACAGACTCGCCGAGCTCCGAAAGGGGCGCAAACAAACAACAAAAGCAGCGATACCAACCATCGGAAAGCTGCGAGAGACATGCCGGCAACTCCCAGCGCTCCATTCGAGAACGTAACGAGCTAAGCATGCGTGAACGAGTCTCGGACAACGAACACGATCGGCGTACAATGGCGGAGCAACGCACGCCCGTTAGCAACGGTAGTCATGATGACGACGGCATCCTTGACAACTCACCGTCACGTGACTTTGACGACGTCAACGGCGACGAAAACGACGTCGACTACGGTGATTATTCCCGGAAGTTACAGCGCCCCAACGTGATCGTCACTGCTGCGAGCAGCGTAGTCTCTGCCGACGAGTCCGAGATCGAGCGGGGAGACGAATTCGAGTACCGGCGCCACCTCCGTGAGGACAGCAACGACAGGGCCGGGCGGAGCTACAGCGCCGGCCGGAAGCGGGAACGGAAGATCGGATCGGCGGACATTCACCGGAAGTACCAGTCCCAGGTCAATCTCAGCCGGAGGGCGGAGTCTGATGGCAATGTTTCGTCCGAGCAGCACGGTCCTGGCAGGTTGGAAAGGAGCGCAAGCCATCATTTCACACCGCAGATGTCTAGGAGGAGGAGCCGCTTCCAGGAGGGTCATGGGTTCGAGGAGGGGTCACGTGATCGTTTTTTCGAGGACGGTTGCCCGGATGTTGACGGTCGGACCGGGAACCTGTCCAGGGCTACGAGTATGGCGAGCGTTGCGGAAGTGCCCAGGGCCAAGGGAGAGTTCGCCATGCCGAAAAGCAAGATGGGAAGCATGGCGGATTTCGGACCCATTAGGCATGCGCAGAGCACCACGCGACTCTCCACGAGTAAAGGTAAATTCCGTCGTCGTCGTCGTATATATAGTGTAAACTGCACAGCTTTCCTTTTTGATTTAATTGCGTATTTAAAGGCAAACTCCGTCGTCGAATACATTGTGTTAACTGCATTTTTTTCTTTTTGCTTTTTGCGTATTTAAAGGTTAATTCCGTCGTCGTATACATAGTGTTAACTGCACAATTTTCCTTTTTGCTTTATTGCCTATTAAAAGGTAAATTCCGTTGTCGTATACATATTGATTACACTCTTTTCTATGTTATGCTGTACGTTTGAGAACAAAAAGCTTATATGCTTAGGTTCTACAACAAGTAAAGGTAAATTACGTCGTTGTATGGATATAAATGACACTTTGTTCTTTGTTATGCAGTTTTGTATGTTTAAGAACAATACGTTTATATGCTTAGGTTCTAGCACCAGCAAATGTAAATTACGTCGCCGTATACATATAAATGACGCTATTTTCGTTGTCACGCAGCTAATTGTACGTTAAAGAACATTAAGCTTATATGCTTAGGTTCCAGTAAACTTTGTTCTGTTTTGTTCTGTATCTGCACATTTTCCTTTTTGCCCTATACTGCGTATTTACGTCTCCAGATCATAACACCACTGTTTCGTTTTGCATCATCGTTCAAGAACATTAAGCTTATATGCTTAGGTTACAGTAAACTTTGTAATGTTTTGTTCTGTATCTGCACATTTTCCTTTTTGCCCTATACTGCGTATTTACGTCTCCAGATCATAACACCACTGTTTCGTTTTGCATCATCGTTAAAGAACATTAAGCTTATATGCTTAGGTTCCAGTACACTTTGTTATGTTTTGTTCTGTATCTGCACATTTTCCGTTTTGCCCTATACTGCGTATTTAGGTCTCTAGACCATAACACCACTGTTTCGTTTTGCCTTTCTTTCATCTTTTTTGTGTTATCCAATGTTGCCTTGGAATTAAGGATGGGAACGAATAGTGAAATCATTGTTCTAGTATTCAGTTACTACTATTTAAATACATGTACATTCGGATATTCGATTGAAACACTAGTTTCAATGTCCGATTATTTAGTATATCCCCATAATGATACAATTATCATTTGCTTAAATCTTAAGAATTCTCAAAATCCTTACCCTTGTTTACACATGCATGTGATGTCAAAGCATTTAAAACTATTAAACTATTTTTCTAAACGTACAACTGTTGCAGCTTCGTGCAATCTTTTCTTAAAATTAACACCAAAGTTACACCGAGACATTATTTATTCGTTTTCAAAGGTAGATATATATAGTGGCTTTGTATACGATCACCTTTGCATATATGCACTACACAATATGCTCTCGATAATGAAATCCTTAATCATAACCGGCAGCGGGGGACCCTTTGGCCTAGTGGTTACTTTGATACTAGAAACAATCATGATTTAAAAATAAAAACAAAATAAGACGGCACACTGCCGTAAATCGGCAATTCAGAGGTTACAAAAGGGTTGCGACTTAAGCATTTGCAGAGAACCGATCCCACAAATCAATAATCTGCTGTGTTATTATCTTCATAAATAACTTTGGATTTGGAACGTAATTTGTGAAAACAAAGGTTAAACTGTATATCTTCTATGGTTAAATACTTATTCAAACTAATTGAAAATGTATCTTTTACGACAACTCCCCTGTGTCGTTTAATTTCCTTTTTATTTCAAACTAGTGAACTGGCGTTATTGTATCTAGTGAATTTATGACAAAATAAATTACTCCCATAACAAACACACGGACTATCACAATTTTGCCTATACATACCGTCAAGATCATATCATTATTTCAGAGTTTTGTTCCTGCTTATATAAATCACGATATCCCTGAATATCTGAATATGAATCGTATTCATTGTTCCCAAAGGTACCATAATAATTCCCCGACCAAAAATACCAATTGGGGGAATTACATGGTCAGATTTGGGGAAAAAATGGCCATCAAACCCTCACTTCAAGTTTTCACACAGGCACATCTTCTTTATAACTTACTTTTTACCTCCAATAAAGCCTTTCATACGACCATTTGGAGGGCAGTTGAGTATGGGGTCTTCTTCCATCATTGATAGTCGGGCTTCGCTACACAACTGATATAATGTTGATGTGATGTTAAACCCATTTGAAAAAATAAATAAAAGACCATTTGGAAGCGGTTTTAGCGAGTATCAACAGTTTTCCTCAAATTTGCCTTATAACCGAGATCATTCATGCAATGTTTCGCGAGTTCCTGACTCGTAAATCGCGACACACTCCATGAAACATCCCTGTTTTTTAAGCCACCCAGAAGAAGACTTGATATTTGCTGAAAACGATTCAGACTGGTTCTATGATAGGCTTCATCGAATAAAACGCAAGTAAGTAAAAAGGAAGTTGTAGCTGTTTGAAAACCCGGAGCGAGGGTTCATCGGGCGGCCATTTTTTCTCAAATCTGACCACGTGATTCCTCCTTGGATTACATGAATACATAGTTTCTGCTTTAGCTCGGTGTCACACCTTAAGTTTTTTAATACAAGTTTGTATGTCCTTAAAAACATACTAGCGCTGAGGAAAAATTGCAATACTGGGTATTATGAGCTATTCACTGTGATAGAATATGTTGAAACATAGCGGAAAACCACAGGATCTTGACAATATAACGCCTGCACTATTTATTTTCACCTGCGCTATTTTCACAAATTTGGTGCCCACCAATTTAACGTTATTGTTTACATTTGTGTAACATCTAAAATGGCAGGAATGGCTCGGATTAATGAGTGGAGATCACCTGGTTAGAAAAATCATGTGAAACATTTAAAAATATAGCCATTTATCCAATATTAACAACGTGAACATTCAAAATTGAGAATTTCTTGGGTTTTATTGGTTCCCAACGTTTCTCGGCTGACCTTGTTTTCTCGCTAATTGTAAACAAACCTTATCGTATTCACTCTTTTAAAAGCATCATAGGAACGTGTAACGGTCTGAATTATTCTGTAATAGCGATTTTAAAATACTTTTGAGTTAATTTTCAATCATTGTAGAACTTTCTCAATTTAAATGTAAATGAGCCCAAGTATGGTTTTAAGTACTGTATGGAATGAGTTGATGCTTCACACGTGTGATCATTGTCACTATTTAAGGTCACTCACCAAGTGTTATAGCTCTTGTCTTGAATTCAGGGAAGTTATGCGGACTTCTGTTCTTCGACAATTTTGGCTAGGTTTTTATGTACATGTTTGTTTCCCATGAACTACTTCATGAAATGATTTGATTCTTCATACATGTGTTCATGGTCATAATCTTAGGTCCCTGACCAAGTTTCACATCTCTTGTTTTTCATAAACTACTAAACTTCTAAAGGGAGTTAATTGAAACATTTCATATGGGCTAAGGGTCATACGTCCAGGTTACTGACCAAGTGTAATAACTCTGCTATTGACTTGAAGCAAGCTATAACAGTTTCTGTTCTTAGAAAGTTTTATGTGCATCCTCATATTTAAGAAACAAATTATATTTCACTGACCTAAACCACTCTCCGACATTATCGAATAGTCGAGCATGATGTCTTATGGGCAGTTCTTGTTGTATTTGTCATTTGATACAATTTTAAGCAGCTGTTGAAAGCATGATTAGTTCAGGAAGCGTCAATTTATCTAAATACGGTGTATGTAAAGTTTGTATATGGTATATCTCGAAAGCGATGTAACGCTTTTGGATTGAAACACGTGTTAAGTGACTGTTTAGTGTTTACAGTATAGAACATTAAAAAAGATCTGATTTTGCTTTCAATGGCTATTATTTGGTGTGTGTCATATAACAGTACAGACGTGTGCATTTCTAAAGAAATTATTAGATTTTAACTTCCAAATTTCCTCATACTGTGAATAAGCACCTAAAAGAGCACGCTCTTTGTAACGCGCACCACTTTGGCCAAAGCGTACTTGGCAATTACCCCCCATTATGTTCGACCCCAAGAATAGAATATTTAGACATAATTGGGTCAGCCATTACTGGTTATGGAAAAATGCGATACTTTTTGGATAATTCCTATTGTTAACGTAAGTGGTATATTATCAACGTAAAAAGGATAACTACCGGAAATCATAACCTTTCCCTTATGGATTATGCTATTCTAGAAATAGGCGTCCCTTTCTGAGAACCTATTAGCCGTTGAACAAAGTCAGCCGAAATACGCCAGGAACTAATGAAACCTAAGAAATCTCCATTTTGAATGTTCATGTTGTTGGTATTGGATAAATGGCAATATTTTAACGTGTTTCATATGATTTTTTTAACCAGGTGATCGCCACTCGTTAATCCGAGTGATTCTTGCTATTTAAAGATAATACTCGAATGTAAACAATGAAGTTAAATTGGTGGGTACATTAATTTGTGAAAAAAGGACTTTGAATTGTAGATGATAAATAGTATATGCGTTATATTGTCATGATCCTGTGGTTATTCGCTGTGTTTCAACATATTCTATCATAATTCATAACGATCCTGTGGTTATTCGCTATGTTTCAACATATTCTATCATAATTCATAACTCATTTTAGCTAGTTTTGCAATGTTTCTGAGTGCTGGTATGCTTTTAATGATGTAGAAGGAGCCCTTCATGGCCTAGTGGTTAAACTACAGAATTCGAAATCACATTGGATCGCTTTTTGTGTTGGTTCAAATTCCGGTGTGGGATATGGATTCTCATGGAGTCTCATGAGAGGTAGGCTCCCAACTGACTTACAGAATGCCTGAATACCTATACATTGTATTTGAAAAGGGTAGATTATCCGAAATTTCGAAATTTCAATCTTGATTACGTGCACCTCTACATTTATACACATACGCTTACTTAGCACAACTCTGATAAGTACGTGGTCAACACAAAAAGCAATGTCTTACGCCTTAGTCATGGATAGCTTATTGCACTCGTGGAGAAGAATGGAATTACATAAAGAATAGATGGTTGGTGTCGTGAATCGGAAATGTTATCGGGCAAGGCTTTGGAATATTATCCGGTGAGCCGAAGGCGAAACGGATAATAATCCGAAGCCGAGCCCGATAACTTTTCCTATTCAAAGACACTAACTTTCTATTCTATTTATCCTGTTACCTGTATGTATTCTTTCAAACAAACAAGATGTGAATTGCCTAAAACACGAGAAAAAAAGAAAACAAAATAAGTAGAAAATGATGTAAATATGACGCCATTTCGTTCTTATGACGTCATGATTCGTCACGTGCATGTGTTACATGGTTAGTGCCGGATATCGCAAATGTTATACGGCACCTACTTATCGGTTCCAAAATGGCACTAGTGACAGGATAAATATACAATATCTGACTAATATAAAAAGAATATTTGGATTTATATTTCGTTTAGTTATTACCCAGCGATCACCATGTACCACGGAGGCAAGCTTCTGGTACTATACCATTGATTGGTCTTTCCGAAACGATTGCACGTCCAAATCGCAAAAACAGTAATATATATATATGCCTCGAACTTCTGTTTGTCAAACTCCTCAATATGTCGAATTCAGGATTCCGATCTATCTGTGCTTTATTTCTATGTCTCGATATTCCACACACGTATACATGTGCGTCGAACTCAATACGTCGAATTCAGGATTCAGAATTGTTTATGCTTTATTTCTTTGTTTCGATATTCCACACACGTATACAAGTGCGTTGAACTCTCTTTTTGTCGAACATTTTCATGAGGTCCTTTGAACTTTGAGGTAAAGAGTTTCTACTGTATCTCAAAACAGGGAGGGTGTGGGGTACACAATGTTTCATCTTCTACGTATAACAGCACACCTACTTAATATGGACAAAATGCGTGTTTTGTTACACTTCTGTAGTTTCCAGGAATTATTTATTGTATCTGTCTAGACGGCGCATGTTTTTTATCCCGTCTTTTCACCGCCATTTGCGTTTTCTCGGCAAATTTGTGAAAAGTAATTTTTGTTTGGACTACCTTTTGATGCCAGTTATTTAGTTATTTTGGACTACCTTTTGATGCCAGCTATTTAGTTATTTTGGACTACCTTTTGATGCCAGTTACATGTATTTAGTTATTGTGGACTACTTTTTTTAATGCCAGTTATTCTTAACTACTTTTTAATGCTAGTTATTTTGGGCTTCCTTTAGATGCCAGTTATTTTAATTAAATTTGAATGCCAGTTTGTTTGAATACCTTTAAATGTCAATTAGTTTGGACTACCTTATGATGTTTTTTTTGGACTACCTTTTGATGCCAGTTGTTTAAGACCAACATTTAATGCCAGTTTGTTTGAATTCCTTTAAATGCCAATTAGTTTGGACTACCTTATGATGTCATTTTTTTTGGATTACCTTTTGATGCCAGTTGTTTAACACCAACATTTAATGCCAGTGTACCTGTATGGACTACTATTCACCCTGTGACATTCTGTAAGTTTTGATTGATGTATCACCATTTATAATTACATTTTCATCGTATTGTTTACTAGTTTGTTGATTGATTATATTTATCAAAAGCTAATGGCATCGCCTTCCGTTACTAGTAACCGATGATCATTGATTTTGTGTTTGGCGTTTTAACATCGGTTCAACAATATGTAAGCTCTATGTATTACAACACTAGGTTTATCATATATGGTGTTTAGTTAAGTTTAAGCTTATATTTTACATCGATTGTGAAATGTGTTATTCCAACTTAGACGAATCACTCTTGATTATGATTCCTGCATACGCAACCGATACTCAAGCCAAATATGGACTAATGGAAGGACACAACTCGCTACTTATCTCGCTACTCACGGGATTTGAACCCGCGATCCTTTTATCCTGAGGCCGACGTTTTGTTCGATAGATATATAGACAATAGATGGTTGGTGGCGTGAATCGAAAATATTATTGGGCAAGGCGTAGGAATATTATTCGGTTCGCCGATGGCGAATCGGATAATATTCCGAAGCAAAGCCCGATAGCATTTCCTATTTAAAGACACCAACCATCTCATTTTTTTGTCCTGTCACATATATGGATTCAAATAAACAAACAAAAGAGTAAATAAAAGACTAAAAAAGTGAAACAAAATGGAAAATTAATACTGGCAGGTGCGTGCAGGGATGTGATACGGCACCCTGTTATCCGTCCGTAAATTGGCCTTTTGATATGATAAAGAGCTTTTATCACTGGCACCGAGGGTTTCCGGGTTCGATCCCTGTTGGCGCCGAGGTTTTATTGTGTAGACATATCTAACTCGGATCGTTGGATCATTCGGACAAGGAATCGTCCACAAAACGGCGCGGATACTGGCCATGTACCCAGGAAACAGTCGTCGAGTGTGAATTGAATAAGCTTCAAGACTTTAATCACAATCGAAGTAAAATAAACAAGTACAAACCTAAACTCAACTCGGATATGAAGCTATAGGTCCAACGCAGTATCATGACCGAGTTAAAAAAATGTAAACAATTGATATAGGCTAAATGCAAAGGTAGGCAACTCTGATCAGATATTCCGAATACCACTTTTCTTAGACCTTACAGTGCTGAACCGACTTCATGCTTATACAAACAGGTTAGATCCAGACCAGCCGCCAAGTAAATTGGCGGCTGGCCTGTGACCTAACCTGTTTGCTACCCTGGGTCCATTTCTTCATCAAAATTAAGCAGATATTTAAGGTTTTGGAAAGCAGACGACACAATAATCCATTTAAAAAAAAATACCCAGCATTCTAAGGTTTAGGTATGATATCGACCGATTAAAACATAAACATCGCACAAGGACGCAATTGTCCTATAAGGGATGAATGACGTATTAGATTTGACGGTCCGTGTACATGTAATAGTTTATTGCTAGGGGAATGCATTGTAATATAAAGAAGCGAGCTTCCATAGCTTTCGAAAACGTCACTCAGTGCGTTGTATGATCTGAAACAGTCCCTCATGAGAGGCAGTCTCGCGACTGACTTACGGAATGCCGACGGTTCTACCCGCCTTGACTAGCCCTTATGGGCAGTTGAATATGGGGCATTCCTCCATCATTAAGAGTCGGGCATCGCTACATAACTGAAATAATGTTGATGTGATTCAAAAACCCATATATATGAAACAGTCCCGTTTATGTTTACCTTTATGATTATATATAGCATTTAAATAGGTTTTTACATCAAGGTAACATTATGTCAGAAATGTTGCGATGCAACAATGGTTTTCGAATGGCTTTTTGTGCTCATCATGGCCAATGTATCCTTTTATCACCATGATTTTAGAACGGATTTTTCTGCTAATTATGGACAATTTATCCTTTAGTCACAATGGTTTACAAACGGTTTCTTATGCTCAGCATGGGCACTTTATCCATCAGTCACCATTATTTTCAAACGGCTTGGCTCATATTGAGCAATTTATCCATTAGTCACCATTATTTTCGAACGGCAACATATCCATTAGTCACCATTATTTTCGAACGGCAACATATGCTCAGTATGAGCAATTTAACCTTTTCAGATTTGCCACAATGGTTTGCGAACGTAAAATGCATAAGGTGTGACAAAAGGGGTGCGGTATAATGGTGTGAAGGTTTGACATATACAGTGAACCCTCGTTTATCCGAACATGTCCGATCCCAACAAAATGTCCGGTTTACCGAATAATCCGGACTAATGAAGCAGAGCATGTTCTTATTCACATTAAGACATAAGCGGTCTGTATGAGCGGTATATACTTACAACCCTTTAGCAAACGCCAAATTATCGACCATCCCAAATTGAAAGAGTTTGCAGAAGACATCAAAACGTGATGAACTTCAAAGATAATCTTCTGATATGGCCGAAAACATTGAGGGAAAAGGAGAAATTGCTCGTTACGAGCAATTTCTCCTTTACCCACAATGTTTTCAAAAGTCGTCTGCAACAAACTGGTCCAATAATTCCGTTCCCTTACAGGGTTCTCGCTGGCCTTTGTAAATGGCGCCATTGGCGACAAAATCAAGAAATTGGCGCAAGATAAACAAATTTGGCGAAAGTGCCTGGCGCCCACTATTTTCCGCGAGAATTTGATGTTTGGTTACCGCATGGTTGCCGATCTCGAGTCAATATCGATTTGTTTTTACTGTAGAGCCGAGAACCATGTATCGATGGTTCCCGTAATCGCAGTACTTTGAATTAGAACTCGGGAACCAGCTTGTTTATCAAATGCGATTTCCGATACGGGATAATCCCGTTTTCACACTTGTTCAGTTCATTATCTGTTGATTGTCAAGTTTGTTGAAGGTGACACTTTCTTGTGTACACCATTTAGTCATTCGCCAGCCTTTACAACTTCAATTATATGGAAATTATGACTTTGATTACTTTATTTGCTTTTCAATCAAAATGTTTGCCCTCGCGCTCCTTTTAAAGAAGTTGACATCAGACATTGACGAAGTCAGTTGTGTTGATTGACAAATAAATGAAACTCTTTTATGCACCGAAGTTTTGGTATATAAATTCCATGATTTTAAGTGACACTTAATTCTGATCCAACACAAGAGTGACTATAAATCGATCTTCTCAGTCGTTGAATATGCCTCCCACTAAAAAAATCAAATAAACATCTGACAAGGAGGCCTGGAGGACAGGAAATAGTTGGTTATAATATGACGCCAAGGTGAAAGTAATGTATCTTATATGTCCTGTTTCAAATGTTGAGTGTGAGAGAGGAATTAATCCATAGAACCTTATGAAAACAGCACGTAGAAATAGATAGAACAAACAAACACTTGAGAATCTCTTTAGAACCGTAGGTCACTCTGATGAAGGATTTCCCCTTCTACAAAAGACTATTTTGGCTAAAACTTATTTAATTTGGCTCCAATTTTTTTAATTTGGCTCCAACTTTTTCAATTTGGCGCAAGTGTTGGCCCAAAGAAAATTTTAGCCAGAGAGAACCCTGCCTTACAATTTCGTTCGGATTGCGAGACATCCGGATTATCGGGGTCCGGATAAACGAGGGTTCATTGTATACATCAAGGGTTGTATGGGCATTCGATTATTATTCATCGATAAACATAAGGTGTGACAAAAGGGGTGCGGTATAATGGTATGAAGGTTTGACATGTATACATCAAGGGTTGTATGGGCATTCGATTATTATTCATCGATAAACATAAGGTGTGACAAAAGGGGTGCGGTATAATGGTATGAAGGTTTGACATGTATACATCAAGGGTTGTATGGGCATTCGATTATTATTCATCGATGAACATAAGGTGTGACAAAAGGGGTGCGGTATAATGGTATGAAGGTTTGACATGTATACATCAAGGGTTGTATGGGCATTCGATTATTATTCATCGATAAACTCTGGATCCCCATGGAGCTATTTAACCCATTACCAAATAACAAAGACATTTAACCACTTTGTCGCAGACGACTTTGAAAAAACATTGTGGGAAAAGGAGAAATTGCTCGTCCTTTTCCAACAATGTTTTCTGCCCTATCAGAAGATTATTTTTCAATTTCATCATATTTTAGAATATCGTCTGCAAACTCTTTAAATTTAGGACAGTCGAAAAATTGGCGTTTGGTAAAGTGTTAAAGCGGTATCACGTATACAAGCAGGTCCCCTATGGACCTTCAAAATGCAATAACGTTTCACTGATGTTGCGTGTATATTTGTTGCCGTGAAACATTATTTCTTTTTTATGTTTCTTTTTCTTTTTTCCCCTTTTTTTTATTTATTCATACTATACGTATGGGCCTCCGTGGTCTAGTGGTTAGAGTACAGAACTTGAAATCACAAGGCCCCTCTCCGCGTGGGTTCAAATACTGAGAGGGATATGGATTTTCATGAGAGGCAGTATCGCCGATGGTTCTACCCGCCTTGACCAGCCCTGATTGACAGTTGAGTATGGGGTCTTCCTCCATTATTAATAGTCGGGCATCGCTACATAACTGAAATAATGTCGATGTGATGTAAAACCCATATAAAAAAATACTATAATTGTTGTCATAACAAATGAATACAAAATGGCGGAATATCGTCCAAAAACTAGTAACCCGAGATGAAATAAGGTCATCTGGCATTCCCTTGTTTGCTATTGTCAATAACACTGAGGCTATATGAACATCGACTGGCTATTAATCAAAGTCCCCAAAACAAAGGCGCCAAAAACCCCATATTTGTATTGGATTGACGTCGGCTTCATCTAATCTGTGTTTGTATAGGCTGGTTCCCGCTTTCGGCCTATTTACGCGATATCGATTGGACGAGAACGTCACGTGACGTTATTTTCGTACTTGACCTACTTCGTACCTTTACAGACGAAACATGCATTCCGTTCATAGATCTACGTGACTGTAATATTTTTCTCTAAGATTGCCGTCATAGGGACCAATATATGCTAAAAACATAGACTTTTCTTTCAAATATCCTAAACATGCATCACGTTCGTGTTATCCGGTTGTCGTATGCTATTGATTTCAAATTGGACATGTCACAATTCTTATAATGGGGAAATGGGTGAAACTGGTCTCAAGCCTAGACTCAAGGGCATTCTTCCAAATGTTAAAGGTCATTGCTCACAGATCTGGGGACATTTGGAAGTAAATTTAAGTAATTTTCATAAAGCTGTGTAACAGTTGTACTATTGTATGAAACTCATTGGATAAAGCCATCGAAAGCAAAAGCAGTTGGTTTTTACCTTTTTAAAACATGTTTTAGTCAATTCTACGTTTCAACAGTTTTGACATATATCGCATAACCATTGTACAAACCTAAATGTATTTATGCCCTCTCAATAATTAATGACTTCATTATCTCTTATTAATTGCATTCCAATACAACAATACAAACACTTTTTTGTTTCAACGGCATTTTGTTTTCACTTCCATTTTGTTTTTATCTGTGTACAAGCACCTTTAATTTCTCCACCATTCAGAAATGCTCTTCCTAACGTTATAATTGAACGTCTGGGAAACTACTTCCGGCTAATGACACACTTTGTCCCGCGATTTTCTTCGGGCGTCTTTCCTGACCCCTCAATAAACCTTTGGATCATAAATATGGCGTATCTCATTTGGTAAATTTGGCACGCAATGTTATATTGCCGACCAAGGCGCTTTGAGCTGATTAAGGATTGGTTTCTAAGATGGCTAATAATTTTTTTGATTTCATATGCTACGGAGATGCAGCGTAAAACAAATGCATTTAGTACCACAGCATCGAGCGATCTATTACTTATTTTTGCAAGTTTTCTCACGACTTTCCTCGGATTAAATAGTACTAGGCTACAGCTTTTAAGCGCATTTTAAGCGCATTTTCCTGACCCCTCAATAAACATTTGAATATTAGATATGACGTATTTAATTTCGATAATTTGGCATGCTAAGTTTTATTGCCTTACGCTGCTTAATATTATTTTTATAAGGTGTGTTTTCTAAGACAGTAATGCATTTCTTTGAATTTATATGCAGCGGAAAAATACATTTAGTATCCTACCATATATACCGCAGTTTGTTTTGCAAGTTTTGTCACGGCTTTTAGGATTGAATGGGCTAAAACTTTTACGCATTTTTTTGACTCTTCCAATAAACCTTTGAATCATAAATATGGCGTTTCCCATTTGGTAAATTTGGCACGCAATGTTTTATTGTTGACCATGACGCTTTGAGCTGATTAAGGATTGGTTTCTAAGACAGTAATGCATTTCTTATATATGTTACGGAAATGTAGCGAAAAAGCATCTAGTGAACTATTACTATTTTTTTTTTGCAATTTTTGTCACGACTTTCCTGGGATTTAATATTACTAGGGTACAGCTTTATACCGCCTTTCACTGACTCTTCGATAAATATTTGAATAAAAAATGGGGTTTATAATTTGGTAAATTTGGCACGCAATATTTTATCTCCGACCATGACGCTTTGAGCTGCATAAGGTTTGTCCTGAAGGAGTGGTTTTTATGACAGTAATGCATTTCCTTGAATTGATATGCTTCGAAGATGCAGCTGGAATAATAACATTATGTATTGTATCATAAAGTGAATCATAACGCAGTTATTTTGTCAATTTTGTCACGGCCTTCTTGGGATAAAATTGTACTAGGCCAGCGCTTTGAGGCGCCTTGCCAACGGGCACTGTCACGAACCATAACCGCGAACGGCACTGATGAGACACATACCCGGAACCGGCGTATTACATGTCCCAACACCTCAACCACTTGGCCACGGAATATCCGTTTCAAGAAGGGAACATTTCAAACAAGTTTCGCAAGGTTTCTCTTCCTCTCCAGATTCCTTAAATGTACCCAGAGTTGTTACACTCGTTAGGCTCTGGTTTAACTCTTTGCCAACCAATAAGGACATTTGGTCAGTTTGTTGCAGACGACTTAAGAAAACATTGTAGGAAAAAGAGAAATTGCTCGTGACGAGCAATTCTTCCTTTTCCCTCAAAGTTTTCTGCCCTACCAGATGATTGTTTTCCAATTTTGTTTTCCGACATTTTGAAATGTCGTCTGCAAACTCTCTTTAAATTTTGGACAGTCGAAAATTTGGCGTTTGGGAAAGGGTTAACAAGGTTTAATTTAGATGTTGCTTTTGGCTAGCCATCGAATCATGGCATCGCTTCGCCTTTAATTTTCCCCAAGACTGATTTCGGTTCCATTTCTAGTCATATGTCGGGAGGCTTATTTGATGTGGATCTTTTGGCGATCAATTTTCTCGAGATCACGTTTCCTTTATTTAACTCTTAGAATGCTGGGTATTTTTTGCTAAAAATTTTCTGTGTCGTCCGCTTTCTGACGCCTTAATATTTGTTTAATTTTGATGAGGAAAGATACTCAGAGTAGCAAATATTCTAGATCTTGGACGATTTCAATGCATTCTAAGCGTTTTTCTGGCTTTTAAGAAAATGTAACAAATACTTGTCGTTTTGTTTATACTTTTTCTATTATCAGCTTTTGCTTTGAATTCGGTCCCGTCAAACCATTCTCATTATAACATTTCTCGCATTAACCCTTTTCCAAACGCCAAATTTTGGACTGTCCCAAAATGAAAGAGTTTGTAGACGAAATTTCAAAATGTGATGAAATTGAAAAATAATCTTCTGGTAGGGCAGAACACATTGTGGGAAAAGGAGAAATTGCTTTTCCCACATTGTTTTGCAGAGTCGTCTGCAACACACTGGTCCAATGTCGTTATTGTTTGGGAAAGGGTTAAACAGAGCGTATCTTTAGATGTAGGGGGACTGGCTTCCTTTCGCGGAAATGATGCTATCGAATTCTTGGCAAACGACTGTTTTGAACAGCGCACACCCCCTTCCTTTCATCCCTAGCTTTCTTGTCTGGGGGGACGTGATGTAAATAACGGCTTAACGGAATTTCCGAGTTGGTCTATGGATCTAATTCCTTGCTGTGATTGTATTTGACCCGAATGTCATTCAACGTGTTTGGTGGGTGTTATATATGTATGATGATACTGAGATATTCATAACATAGTTTGAGTGTAAAGGATTTGGGACTTAATCTAAGTGTCGTTTTGTATTGGTGCTGGTTTTATATTACCGTGCTATAAATATCATATTTTGAGAGAAAACGATTTGAAACTGAATGTGAGTGTGGTTTTATAATGGGGATGGCTTTACGCTACCCTGCTATAAATTACATATTTTGAGTGTAAAAGATTTAGGACTTAACCTAAACGTCGCTTAATATTGGTGCTGGTTTTACATGACCATGCTATAAATAACTTATCTTGTGTGAAAAGGGTTTGATATTGGTGCTGGTTTTATATTACAGTGCTATAAAAAACAAACATATTTTGCGTTTAAAAGAATTTGAAACTTATTCTAAACGTCGTTTTATGTTATTGTTGACCTTACGCTACCGTGCTAACAATAACAATTTTTGAGTGTAGAAGGATTCGAAACCTAATCTAAAAGTGTGTTTTTATTGATGCTGGCTTTACGCTACCCTGCTATGCATAACTGTTTTTGCGTGTAATGGCTTTGTGACTTAATCAAAGTGTCGTTTTATATTGATGCTGGTTTTATATTACCGAGCTAAAGATAACATATTTTGAGTGAAAATGATTGGAACATAATCTAAGCCTCGTTTTATATTTGTGCTGGTTTTATATCACCGCCCCTAAAAACATATTTTGAGTGAGAAGGATTCGAAACCCAATCTAAGCGTTTGCTTTACATGGATGCTAGTTTTACAGTAACGTGAAAAAGTATTCGGAACTCAGTTTTAGCGTCGTTCTATATTGTTAGTTCTAGACTGTTAGTTTTCAAGTTATATATGTAGATTTTGCTCTACATTGCTATACGGTGTTATTCATAAATAAGCCTTTATTTATTATGTTTCAGACAGTTTAAGTTTAAGTTTTATCGTATTAGTAGTAATGCCGGTTTGTCTGTGGTTTACGTCATGTCTTATATCATATGTGGTTACGGTCTTTTGGGATTTAATTAACACAGCTTCAGTCACCGATTCACTGTTATGTGAATCCACAATGTGTGGAACTGGTCTCATTCAATACAGTGTTTTTTATAATAAGACTTTCTGTGTGGTTTTATCCATGTTTTAAGAGGGGGCAATGAGTTTCGATGTTTTTCTAATACACTGATTTTCATTTAAATGATGTGTGGAGCTGGTCACATTTGATACCGTTGTGTTTATGATAAGACGTTATGTGTGTGTCTTTATCCATGTCAGTAGAGGCAAAATCAATTGTCCGTATTTTGCAGCTTGTCCAAAAACCTTTTATTTAACAGGCACGTGGTTTCTTACTGAAATTTACTATATGGGCCACGTCACACGAAAAGGGGCACTCGGACATAGCAAACAGCGTAGCCCCAGACCAGCCGCCACGTCACTGACGTGGCGGCTGGTCTGGGGCTACACTGTTTGCCATCTTAGAGGACATCCAGTTATTCCTTTTAATAAATACAAATGATAACTTTTGTGACTAGATGCTGGAATAATAGCGCTAAGATAGAGCTGAGTCAGCGCTTTTTTTATATGTCCGAGTGCCCCTTTTCGCGTGACGCGGCCCATATTATAAGTGTTACGGACAAGTGCAGAAAACGGTGTTATAAACGGTCAAGTAAATCAAAATCAGGTTTCACCACCCCTACATGTACATGTATATGTTGGTGTGGGGGACGGGGGGGGGCTTTAGGAGGAATGGTTTTCTTTAGTCGCCGATTTCCCGTTAATGATTTCCGATGTTCGGAGAGTAAATACTTTTTTGTGGTCATTATCGAATCATCAATCGATAGTCCTAAGGCATTATGCGTGATTACATGAATGGTCAATTTGGAGTCAATTTTGCACAATAGTTCGTTTACCGATTTCCCGCTAATGATATACTTACGGTACCGAGCCCTGCTGGTAATATGTTTGAGGTTTGGAATTTTGTAGAACCCACGGTTTAGTGTGGTCATATTTGATGGAAAGGTCGATAGACACAATGTATTGCCGTGATAAGGCGCCTCCGTGGCCTAGTTGATAGAAAAGAGAACATGAAATCACATGTCCCTCTCCGTGTGGGTTAAAATCCCGGCCGGGCCTCCGTGGCCTAGTTGATAGAATACAGAACTTGAAATCACATGTCCCTCTCCGTGTGGGTTAGAATCCCGGCCGGGCTTCCGTGGCCTAGTTGATAGAATACAGAACTTGAAATCACATGTCCATCTCCGTGTGGGTTAAAATCCCGGCCGGGTCTCTGTGACCTAGTTGATAGAATACAGAACATGAAATCACATGTCCCTCTCCGTGTGGGTTAAAATCCCGGCCGGGCTTCCGTGGCCTAGTTGATAGAATACAGAACTTGAAATCATATGTCCCTCTCCGTGTGGGTTAAAATCCCGGCCGGGCCTCCGTGGCCTAGTTGATAGAATACAGAACATGAAATCACATGTCCCTCTCCGTGTGGGTTAAAATCCCGGCCGGGCCTCTGTGGCCTAGTTGATAGAATACAGAACTTGAAATCACATGTCCCTCTCCGTGTGGGTTAGAATCCCGGTGACGGCATTTGGGTTTTCTTGAGATGCAGTTTCATTGTCATGTTACTCATAAACTGACTTACGGAATGGTGATGGTTCTTGACGGCTTGGCCAGCCCTCTGATGGGCAGTTAAGTATATAGTATTGTCCAATCATTAAGTCGGGCGTTACAAAATAAATGAAAATATTAAACGCGATGTAAAATCCGTATAAACAAACACAATGCCGTGATTGTGATCATTTAACCAAGGAGGGGAAACATGCAGCCAGACCGGGACTCGAACCCGTGACCTCCACAAACACGGTTTGCGGAGGTCATGGGTTCGAGTCCCGGCCTGGCTGAATGTTTTTCTCACATTGGTTACAATAACTCGGACGTGAATAATTAACTTTGGAGTTTCTTCCAAACTTGTTTTCGTGCTTTAGCTTGTGAGGTATCAGTGTGTCATATATGGTATATTAAGGAATGGGTAAAAAACTTATGCTTTTGGTTTGGTCTTAATTGATGAAATATCGATAGAGCTGAGGAAATGCTGTCATTTTGGTTAATTCAGGTGTAATTGATGAAAACTGACTTTCTTTCGAAACTGGTTTCGTCCTATTGTTTGTGAGATACCAGTGTATTATATTGGTAATTATATAAGATATCTGTAAGGTTATGCGTTGGTAGAAATTATGTTTTTGTTTTGTTTTAGTTGATGTGAAAGTCGGCAGATTGTTTGTGTCGATGTGGTCGTGTTTAATTTATGAGAAAAGGATCAACTCCCATTTTCTTTCAAACTTGTTTTTGTGCTATACTTTGTGAGATACCAGTGTATGTTATTTATTATAGTAAACTTGTGGTGAGGAGGTTTTTAAACTTTTGCCGGTCTTAGTTGATGTTATGCGACAATGCGTTGGAGGGCGTTTCATTTTTTACTAAGATATGTAAAACATGTGTTTATCTAGTTCCTTTTAAAACTGTCTCTTTGCTATAGTTGTGGTATGTGGGTGTATGCTATATGTTGTCTTTGTGGTCAGGATTTGGCAAAGCAACTGTCTTGGTATGTTGTTAATATGTGTAGACATGTGCGGGATCCTTTTATAAAGGTGTTTTTCATGCGTTTCTATCAAGAACATACGATGTTTTACATATGTATAAAATTTCTGATTGCTGGACTGTAATGTAAATTTGAACGTATATGTTAACGAAGGTGCATGTTTTATCTACATGTACTCACAAAGAGTTTTCCCCCCACTCATAAACGAGTTTAATCTACTCATAAACGAGTTTAATCTATTCAAAAACGAGTTTAATATACTCATAAACTAGTTTAATCTACTCATAAACGAGTTTTACATACCCATAAACACATTTGATCTTCATGGACTCATAAACGTCGTTTTAACTACATGAACTTATTAACAAGTTTTACCAACTCATAAACGATTTTCATCTGCGTATAAAGAAGATAACCACACGAACTTAATAACAAGTTTAACTTCTCATAAACAAGTTTTACTACTCATAAAGAAGTTGTTACTACATGTACTCATAAAGAGTTTTCCCCTCTCATAAACAAGTTTCACCTACTAATAAAGACGTTTTTTTACTACATAGAATTTGTTAACATGTCTTACCAACTCATAAACTCGTTTTATCGTCATAGACTCATAAACAAGTTTAAACTATTCATAATGGACTTTTAAATAAACTTACTCTTAAACAAGTGTTGTATAGATGCACATGCACTCATAAACGGGTTAAACCAACTCATAAACTCGTTTTATCGTCATAGACTCATAAACAAGTTTAAACTATTCATAATGGACTTTTAAATAAACTTACTCATATACAAGTGTTGTATAGATGTACATGCACTCATAGACGGGTTAAACCAACTCATAAACTCGTTTTATCGTCATAGACTCATAAACAAGTTTAAACTATTCATAATGGACTTTTAAATAAACTTACTCATAAACAAGTGCTGTATAGATGTACATGCACTCATAAACGGGTTAAACCAACTCATAAACTCGTTTTATCGTCATAGACTCATAAACAAGTTTAAGCTATTTATAATGGACTTTTAACTAAATATACTCATAAACAAGTGTTGTATACATGTACATGCACTCATAAACGGGTTAAACCAACTCATAAACGACATCGAGAATGTTTATGTGGTAGATATGTTGTTATTTTTTACTGGTCACAGTGATTGTATAATGTGATGGCTATGTGTCTAAACGGAGGTATTGGATTCACGGGATTTTTGTGTCAGTACAAACTTGAAGGTAAGTCCTTTTTTTTTTTTACTTCAATTCAACCAATTCGTTTTTGATACATACATGGTTGTTGGTTAAGGTAGATTATCCATAATACCCATAAAGATTGGGGAGATCAAAATTAAACAGAGCACCTGAAGGTAGAAGGCGTCTAATCCGCTATTTTGAAACTCCTTTCGTCGGATTACTACGGTCGTGCTCTGTATACATCGGTCGTTTACACCGAATAGTTCCGGCCACGACCGATGTTTACCGAGCACGACCGAAGTGGTCGAATGGAAGAATTGATATGAAAATGGCGGATTATGGGCTTTCTAAATTAAGGTGTTCATTTTTTGTTATTGATCGCCCCATTCATTTATATATTCGTTTATGATAATATATTTGATTGTGTTCATTGACATTAGAGAAACTGGATTGGAAATATTGATTTTTTTGCTCCGCAAACAAACAACAAGAAATTGTAAGAACTACTTTTGATTGATATTATTGATTTTAATTATAGAATCTTAAACGAAAATGAGTTATTTTGTCAGAAATACCTTTTATTGGATTATTGATTTATTTATAGCTTCATGAACAAAAAAAGAGTCATTTTGTCGGGACTACTTTTGAACTTCTTACGCAATTGCAACAATTTTCCCCTTAAATGTTACACACTAAAAGTCTGTTTTGCATTTTGTTTTCGTTATCATTATCGAAGTTGATATTGGTTCCAAAAATATAGTTTAGATTGGCTAGTCAATACAGGAACATCCTTCGATGTTATGCTTGCTTTGAGAGTAATCATTAATGTAAAACTGCATAATCAATTCAAACTAGAGTTTACTTACGGATAGATACCTAGGTTTGTTACATCAAGAACTGTCTTAAAATTAATCAGGTTGCACAAGAAGAGAGGACATTGCTTTTATCCTTATTTTCTTTAAAGGCACATCAAAGGAGAGGAGTACAAATGAATTACTGAAAACATATATGGAGGTCTTTTATTATGTTCATAAAAGTCATGAGAATTAGTTTAAGAATGTATTGAGGCCCTATTTAATAGACTCATTTAAAATAAGTTATTTTGTGCTTGAAATATAGTTGTCTCTAATTCAGTCATGTTTATCAACAACCTGTTTGTTTACATATTTAAAATAACGAATTCTGATTGGCCGGTTCAAAAATGTGTGCATCAACTGTCAATGTCAGAGGTGAAGAATCAGGAAATCTGAATTATAAAACTTGCTAATCTGGGTTATTTCTGGTTTACTTTCACATTTCATTTGTGCTGATGATTTTTTCTGGTAATAACTATTTGAATCTGTTAGAAAGTTTACCAAATAATGTAGTTTGGTATAGTATTAATCTCCTTTAATGGGCCTTTAATTACTTTGATCCAAGACGTCGGAGATTGTGAACTCTATCAAGCTTTAAAGGTGCTTGCTACAGAAGAGAAAATTTGAAAGTCAAAATTAAATGTAGACAAAACAATGCAAATTTGTTTTTTGTTGTATGATATACACTTAAAAGTATTTATTGAACGCATACTTATTTCAGAAAGCGTCATTGTATCTCAGTACGACCAGTCTCTGTGTATTAGATCTCAAAACGGGGCCTCCGTGGCCTAGTGGTTGGAGTACAGAACTTGAGATCACATGGCCCCTCTCCGCGTGGGTTCAAATCCTGAGAGGGATATGGATTTTCATGAGAGGCAGTCTCCCGACTGACTTACGGAATGCCGATGGTTCTACCCGCCTTGACCAGCCCTTGTGGGCAGTTGAGTATGGGGTCTTCCTCCATCATTAAGAGTCGGGCATCGCTACATAACTGAAATAATGTTGATGTGATGTAAAACCCATATAAAAAAAATAGATCTAAAAACCATTGCAACGCTTTTTAGTCAGTTTACATAATAATACACGGTATATAGACTCTTAAAAACTTAAATACAATCTAATTATACCTCAAATGGCTTTTCCCCAGTGTTTATCATATAACAGAATAGCTTGTGTACAATTATAAAGAAAATAAGTTTACTTCCCAAATTTCCTCGCATCTGTGAGGAAGTCGCTTTAATTGTTTTTAAACATCATCTGCCATAACAATGATGGGACATTCGTGCCTGATTGACCATAATTGGTTTGGGTTACGGTAAAATTCCATGTCGTCACGCTATCTAGAAAGCTATCTCTTCTGGGGATCAGTCCAGCTTTATCAGTTGAGCATAGAATCCTCCTCCATCATTGAGCGTTGGGAACCGTAGCATTACTGAAATAAGGAAGACGCGATGTTGAATTCATGTAAATTCTAAAAAAAATAAAAGAAGTTAAGAAATGTATTCTCTAACAACTGGGCGACAAAAGCAGCACCCGACTAGTGCTGTCTGCAGTTGCTTACGATTTCGACAAGGTACATCCTCTCATATTTGGGGAAATAGGTTCGTGCCGGGAAAATCCCGTGAAATGTATGGCTTTATGTCGTGCAAATACACCTTGCAGACGTCTTACTTGACAAGTGGCTAATTTGATTTGTAAGGTACGACCCTGGATTTGACTGATTGTCTGATTAGATTGTTTGGTCTGCATGTCTGTCTGTCCTTCTCTCCTTTCCTTTCCCAATCACGCTGTCGCGTACTCTTTTATGTCTGGTTCTTTGTTAGTTCCTGTCTGTCTAGTTTCTCTGTCTTTCTGTTCTCGTTCTCGGCCATTCTATCGCGCCCTTTATGATTGCATATATGTCTGGTTGTCCCTTATTTATGTCTGTGTTTTTTTTGTGAGTCTCTGTCTGTCTGCTTTTCTGTCTGTCCTTTTGTCGTTCATTTTCGGCCATTTTTCCGCGCCCTATATCATATTATGTATATTGTTTGTCCCTTTTTTATGTCTGGTTGTCCCTTATTTATGCCTGTTTTTTTTGTGAGTCTCTGTCTGTCTGCTTTTCTGTCTGTCCGTTTGTCGTTTATTTTCGGCCATTCTGTCTCGCCCTTTATCATTGTATGTATGTTCGTTTGTCCTTGTCTAATGTCCTGCTGTTAATTACCCCTGCTTCTTTGCCTTTCCTTTTATATCTCTATCTGTCTATCTACCTGTCTTACTCTGTCGTGCCCTACATCACTGTATGTGTTTGTCTGTTTGTCCCTCTTTCTCTCTATGTTTGTTAGTCCCTATCTGTATGTTTTTCTGTCTCTCACTCGCTGGCGCGCCTATAATACTACTGTATGTCCATCTATCTCTCTCACATTTCTACTAAGCGTCCACGTTAAGTAGTTCAATGTATAGGGAAGTTTTGGATATCATTTTTAATTATTTTTTATCGGTAACTTATACGAAATGGTGAAATTATGAATTGTGATATATATAACTGTTTCCTCAACCAAATTAAACGGCTTTTTAGATTTCGCATTTAAGATCTATATTTGGAAACGAAAGTAAAATGCCGTAAGTCTCACGAGAAACAATATGGCGGTATCTCTATTATCTCAGAGGTGTTTTTACTTGATTAACCCGATGTTCCATTCGACGCTGGAAGATAACACGTGTGTTGTCGTCATATTCAAAAGGGCTACGTCACTGTCCATAGACGAAATACAACTTCTAAAGGAACTGTGTCTTATTATATTTCGATAAAAGTTGCAAGTCCCCAAATATCCAGGATTTATGCTGAGGTTTCCCATAAATAAAGTATTTCCTCTTAGTGACCATAGACAGAACAAGCAAACACAGCCTTATGGATCTCATATTCGATTGATATAAAGCAATACATTACCTATATGATTTGATTATGTTTTGTCTTTCAAATTGTCTCATTTGTGAAGAAAACCATTTGCCCTTTACCAAATCAAATATTCGACTGTATCGAATTGAAAGAGTTTGCAGACAACATTTCAAAATGTTATGAATTTGAAAAATGATCTTCTGATAGTGTAGAAAACTTCATGGGAACAGGAGGAATTGCTTTCTTCTTTTCCCACAATGTTTTCCAAAGACGTCTTCACGAACTGGTCAAATGTCGTTATTGTTTGGTAATAAGTTAACAACTGTGAAAACCGTAAGTATTTCGTTAGCCTTTGGTCTGCACCATGTACTGTCTCTCGTGAAAATCCTTTCTCTACACGCCGTCCTGTGAATAACAATGCACGTACTATAACACTAAACAGACCACACTTTACTCCATACAGGGACACCAATATGATTAGATGGACATGAATTGAGCATCTATTACTTATTCGATGAATATAGATTTTTGTTTCTCATCTCCCTGGAACAATTGTCAATTGGGTACAAACAATATATGGGATAGTCTATTGTTTACACTGCTGTATGTGAAGGACCCGTTCGTACATGAAATGATTCTAACCAGCATTTTCAAGATACGACATTGTCTTATAAGCTTTTCAATTTGCTGTATGTTAAAGACGCAAATAACTGAATGCTTAAGACGCGCCCATCCATACATGCAATGATGTATGTTATATTTTCTAGGCCACAGCCTGGCTAGGGATAAGCAATGGAAGGGCTGAGTAAATAACGTTGACATGATTAATGATTCTCAATGCTATCTGGGAAAGAATATAGGGTGGGGATACGTAGGATAGTCATGAACCGCTGGAATGCAACGTTCTCCCAGACACCACGTTCGTTTGGTGTGGACTCATTGTCTATCCAATTACGGAGGGCTGTTGTCATTCCCTCTTACCCATTACCACACAATAACGGCATTTGACCAATCTGTTGCAGAGGACTCTGGAAACATTGTTGGAAAAGGAGATATTGCTCTCCCGATTTACTTACAGAGTGCCGATGTATATTGTGTTATGCACATGCCACAAATATAAACAATTTACTTACTTACTTCACAGACACGTAATCTATTTACACAGTGATCAAATACGATATATATGTAATTCTCAATTCACGGAAATATCCGAGTAGTAACGATTGTGGATTCGGTTGATACCTTTTTTTCTACCCGACAAAAACGTCAAGTCCTCATTTCCCATTACTGTATACCAGCACACAAACATGCTAGTGAAATATGTACACAGTTATCTAATACGATATGCAATTCTCAGTTCACGGAAATACCCGAGTAATTACGATTGTTGATACGGCTGGTACCGGTTGTTTTCATCCCGATAAAGACGTCAAGTTATCATTTCCCATTACTGTGTACCAGCACGCAAACAGTCGAGTGAAATATGTACACCTTTATCTAATTCGATAGATATGTAGTTCTCAGTTCACGGAAATACCTGAGTATTACGATTGTTGATACGGCTGGTACCTGTTGTTTTCATCCCGATAAAGACGTCAAGTTATCATTTCCCATAACTGTGTACCAGCTCGCATACATGAAATTTGTACACAGTTATCTAATACGATATGCAATTCTCAGTTCACGGAAATACCCGAGTAGTTACGATTGTTGATACGGCTGGTACCGGTTGTTTTCATCCCGACAAAAACGTCAAGTCCTCATTTCCCATTACTGTATAGCAGCACACAAACATGCTAGTGAAATATGTGCACTGTTATCTAATACGATATGCAATTCTCAGTTCACGGAAATACCCGAGTAGTTACGATTGTTGACTCGGCTGGTACCGGTTGTTTTCATCCCGATAAAGACGTCAAGTTATCATTTCCCATTACTGTGTACCAGCACGCAAACAGTCGAGTGAAATATGTACACATTTATCTAATTCGATATAAATGTTTTTTCACAGTTCACGGAAATACCCGAGTAGGTACGATTGTTGGTATGGTCGCTACCGGTTTCTTTCCACCCGATAAAGACGTCAAGTTCTCATTTCCCATTGCTGTATACCAGCACACAAACATGCTAGTGAAATATGTACACAGTTATCTAATAGGATTGATCACGCGCCATTTAGACTTTGGATAGCCTAGATTCGACAGTCAACGGTCATCGTTATGTTGGCCAACACGAGTCTGTCCTTGGAAATATGTGTTTGTTTAATTGATGAGTGTTTAACCCTTTACCGAAGCCAAACTTTTACTGTCCAAAATGGGAAGAGTTTGCAAAATGTGATGAAAACGAGAAATAATGTTCTGGGAGGGCAACACACATTGTGGGAAAAGGAGAAATTTGCTCTTTAAGAGCAATTTCTCCTTTTCCCACAATGTTTTCCAGAGTCATCCGCGACAAACTAGTCAAATGTCGTTATTGTTTGGTAATGGGTTAAAAAGACTAGCTCACAGGTTGAGAGTTTGATATTTGTGTTAAGATAAACTGTCTTCTACGGATAAAATAGCATGATATAGACATATCTAAAAGTTTGGATCTAAATACATATAAAGTCACTGTATACGGGTCCTTTATACTTCACTACGAGCTTATTTTATTGCCAACGGCTATGCTTCCTGGATAAATGACCAGTGTGTGCGCCGATTTGTGGGTTAGTCCCAACATTTTCACCTCGTGAAACGGAGATCGAACCCGGGGCCCTCGGAACCAGAGGTCGACGCTCTACCACTGCCCAGCTGTCGCTTTTGCAGAGTTATGCGAAAGATTTATTGGGCACCTCTGCGAACCTCGTGACTGAATATACGCCCCAAGGTTTGCAGAACAATTAATGGGGTTATAATCTAACAGAAAAAAGCAACCATCAGTTAACCACCCATATGCAGTGCATACCTAATGGTGTCGTTGCGTTTTCATTTTCTCTATCGATGCTCCGCTAAGTTGATTAAAGCGTCCCTGCCTTGGGACGGGGGATCTGGTTTCGTCCAATGAAATTAGTAATTGGGCCGGGGGACTTGACTCTTTGCCATGTACAACCAACTTATATTATGATGTAACTTTTTAGGTACAGTGAACCCTCGTTTATCCGGACCCCGATTATCCGGATGTCTCGCAATCCGAACGAAATTGTAAGGGAACGGAATTATTGGACCAGTTTATGGCAGACGACTTTAGAAAACATTGTGAGTAAAGGAGAAATTGCTCGTGACGAGCAATTTCTCCTTTTCCCACAATGTTTTCTTCCATATCAGAAGATTATCTTTGAATTTCATCACGTTTTGATATGTCTTCTGCAAACTCTTTCAATTTGGGACGGTCGACAATTTTGGCGTTTGCTAAAGGGTTATAAGTATACACCGCTCATACAGACCGTTTATGTCTTAATGTAAATAAGAACATGCTCTGCTTCATTAGTCCGGATTATTCGGTAAACCGGACATTTTGTTGGGAACGAACATGTTCGGATAAACGAGGGTTCACTGTATTTGATTCCCACTGAGTAAGTGTACTGTATATGCCTAACGGAAGTAAGAATTTTGGTTTCTTCCCCCATAGCTTTGTTTTGAATCATTGAGGTGTTCCATAAAATTCTCAAGACTTGACAAGTTGGCTTAGTGGTTAGATTACAGAACGTGAAATGACATGATCCCTATCTTTCCCATGGGTTCAAATCCCGGCGAG
Source organism: Cerastoderma edule (assembly GCA_947846245.1). Classification (NCBI taxonomy): domain Eukaryota; kingdom Metazoa; phylum Mollusca; class Bivalvia; order Cardiida; family Cardiidae; genus Cerastoderma; species Cerastoderma edule. The sequence continues at coordinate 18,906,054 of OX401421.1, forward strand.
GGCATATGGATTTTTATGAGATGTAGTTTCCCGACTGACTCACGGATTGTCGATGGTTCAACCTGGCTTAACCAGACCTTATGGTCCGTTGAATATGGTCCGTTAGCCATTATAGTGCTGGAACCGACTTCATGCTTGTGCAATCAGGCTAGAGCCAGGCCATCCGCCAAGTAAATGGGCGGCTGGCCTGTGATCTAACCTTCATGCTACTTTGGGTATCTTTCCTAAAACACAATAAGCAGATATTAAAGGTTTTTGAAAGCAGACAACGCAAAAATATTTTTTTTAGAAAATTGCCCAGCATTCTAAGGGTTAAGAGCTTGGCATTGCAACATAGCTTAAATACTGTCGAAGCGATGTAAATCTAATATAGATATAAATAAATAATGTTGAAAATGAAAATAAAAGAAATGTGTAGAATATATTCATTCAGTATTTTTTCCATCATTCTAGTATTGACCAGCATCCAAGAAATATTTCATCTTATCAATCATAATTAACGAAAGGAAACTTATATTTCCCAATGGGGCTTGGTTTCTCCCTATTTCTTTTTATGATATACATGACGAGAAGGCCGAATACTAACAAGACACGGCATTCATGTTGGGATCCTTTCAGAAGATTTATTATCAATTTCATCACTTTCTGAAATGTTGTCTGTAAACTCTTTCAATTTGGGACAGTACAAAATGTGATGTTTGGTAAAGGGTTTAGAGTCTTAGGACTCTCTTCAGTGCAGTATTACCGTGGAAATATCTTTCATAGTAATTCTATTGCCGCATGACTATGTATCAAAGGGGACTCTGCAATTTAACTCGACGGATTTATGACAAGACCAGTTATACATTCTAAGGATGCTGTTTTTGTAGGTTAACCCTTATAATGCTGTATAATTTTTCTGAATATATTTCTGTGGTATCTGCTTTTCCAAAACTTTAAATATCTGCTTAATTTTGTTGAGGAAATATACCCAAAGTAGTAGACAGGTAAGACCACAGGCCAGTCGCCAATTTACGTGGCGGCTGGCCTGGATCTTACCTGTCTGCATATTAAAGCATGAAATCGGTTCAAGCACTATAAGGGTTAAACGGATTTTGACAATACCGGGACTATCCTTGATATATTAATTCTTATACATTGACCAAGATGGTATTGTACCAATTTCTTTTGTTATTTAAGTACCAGTGTATGTTATAGCAAAAGGATTCGGCTATTGGATTCGACATGTTGTTGGCAATATTGGTTATACGTTCTAAGGATTTTGTACGGATCTTGAAATTTTTGGGACTGTTCTGTATTCTTGCACATTGAACCAAAACGGCACCGGATAGTTTTTCTTTCTTTAGTTATAAATAACCAGTGGATATCATGACAAAGGCGTACTGTTATTGAACTCGATAGATGGATGACGCAAATCGTTATACGTTCTAGTGGCGTTGTTCTTGTAAGATAAACGAGTCTTAAAGATGTATGGAAATGTTCACAATATTGTATTCTTACATATTGAGTCAAGACGGCATTGGACATTTGTTTTTCTTCTTTGGTTATAGAGTACCAATGGAGATCGTGGCAAAGGATAGTTTACAATAGGACTCAAAGGATTGATGACACTAATCGTTAAACGTTCTAATGGCGTTGTTCTTGTAAGATAAACGAGTCTTAAAGATGTATGGAACTGTTCACAATATTGTATTCTTACATATTGAGTCAAGACGGCGTTGGACATTATTTTCTTCTTTGGTTAAAGAGTACCAGTGGAGATCGTGGCAAAGGATACTCTACAATAGGACTTAAAGGATTGATGACACTAATCGTTAAACGTTCTAATGGCGTTGTCCTTGTAAGATAAACGAGTCTTAAAGATGTATGGAACTGTTCACAATATTGTATTCTTACATATTGAGTCAAGACGGCGTTGGACATTTGTTTTCCTTCTTTGATTAAAGAGTTCCAGTGGAGATCGTGGCAAAGGATACTCTACAATAGGACTTAAAGGATTGATGACACTAATCGTTAAACGTTCTTATGGTGTTGTTCTTATACGCGTTTAACGGATCTTAAAAAATTCTTGGACTGTCCTCAATGGTGTATTCTTCAAGTTATTCGGGAACTAAGTAGCAGAAGGGAGTCTACAATTGGGTTCGATTTAATGATGGTAATTTATCGATAAGTTTAATCACAAAAGGTATTTCGCAATTTGGTTTATCATCATTGTCAAAGTACCTGAAGGTTCAGTCGAAAAGGGGCGTTGTCAATTTAACAAATTGATTGCAGAGTACACTACCCATGGGGACTTCAAAGAAGATGTGATGGACAAACATTTACGTGTAGTGCCGAAAGGGAGTCGACAGATGGAGTGAAAGGGGGTTGTCAATGCAACTGGACGCATCGAAAGCAAAATACATTGTAGCTGTATCTAATACAGGACCTTTATTCTATAAATTGTGAAGAGGCCTAGGCTTGACATCGATAGCGAAATACATTGTAAATATATCTGGCTAGTGCAGGACTTTTATTCCTTGGGAGAAGTCTAGGCTTGACATTTTTTTTGGAAGTTTTATGGCCTAAATTGTTGAAGCGAGAAACCAAAAAAAAAAATGATGTGACTGATTTTTTTTATTAAACCGCATATATTTAAAGGAATGTCCAATTGGGAAGGCGCCTTTTGTGGTCCTCTGATATACAACGCAGAAAGCCTTGCAACAGCAGGCGGCAGTCGGACTTATTCATATCTAAAACTAGCTAATGGGAATCGGCAATCGGACTGTTCAAAGGGTCTGGATGGATGGATGGATGGTGGAAACGTTACGAAGTTCTTCATCATAGCTCGTTGACTTGAATTCTTTCGGGATTTATGGAGAATATATGGTGAATATATTCATTTACCCTTATCCCTTTCAAACGAATGCTTCTTGGGGTCTCTGATGCCATGGTGTATATACATATACTACTTACGCATGCATATATGCGCGGGTTTCCGCTTTTTCCCCAAATCGCGCACGCGTTGTGATGCGTTTCCCGCGCTAAATTAACGAGTTCCGTTGCCATGGGAACGGGTTCATCAATTATTAAAGATCATTTCCTGTTTGTGATCTGTGGTAGGGTTGTTGCGGCGTCTGGGTATTTGTATCATAATTGTTGATGAGCATGAGAGATTGGAATTAACGTGACAATACCACGAACGCGTAGAGCCTGCGTTTTAGGACGCCAACTTGTACATTTTCGGTGGTGGCCGTAACTTTTGCGCCAATGGATGGCATCGTTTTAAATGTTTGAATGTTACGTAACGGTGCTTATTGTGTTCCTTTGTGGTTTGATCAATGTAACCAGTGTTAAATAACAAGTTCATGGTATTCATATATATGTGTATACATATACAGTTATGTGCTTGCTTTTTGCGTTTACCATTAATCCGACTGTCAATATGTCTATGATTATCTTGTTTGTTTTCACCAAATCAGTGATGCTATGTATCAGAAGGGTGGCAAACGAAATAGTGACTTAATGTAATAAATGTAGGCCATATATCTTTATTGGATTCCAGCTGTGGCTATCTACATTTGACTTTATCCCTTATGGCCGGATGTCATATATCTCCGCGGATTAAAGGCGATTTATATTCTGCTTTCTAGACAGCTTTATCCGATAGCCTCTTCCGTTTAACGCCGTGGCTTTGAACTTGGCCGAGGTTTCTTTCAATATGCCAATACCTGGATGATTCCTTGTTCTGAAATACGGACTGTGCAATTGAATTGGTTTCAAGTAAATGGACGTTCCATTTAGAACGTATTTGATGTGATTTGCTTATTGATTTATTGATTGATCAAAAGATTAATTAATTGAAATATTGATTAGTTGAATGATTGAATTGTAGTTTAACTCCAATCTCTTATTTGACGGGTCTTCTACAAAGACAGTGTACTGACAAAAATTGATCACAGAAACAGATAATGTGGATTCGCGTGTTTATTTGAATTTATACTTTACCTACGGACTTTAAGATTGGATAGGCACGCCTCTTGAGCCACACGGTCATAGTATGTCAATTGATTATTGGAATTTTAGTAAACTTGACTGGACGAATGTGAATACATATTTAAAACATAAAATGGCGGGATATTTTGATTTGTTTTAATTCGACGACAATAAGATACATACCTTCATATCTATAAATATTTTATATCTATAAATATTTTATATCTATAAATATTAAGTAAAATGACAATGATATCGCTAGCTTTGGACTTTTAAAGACATATTGCCTCAAAGGCACGCCCTCAACAATAATTCGTAATTACTTATGTTGAATGTCCCAATTTGCTACGAACTAGAAATATATATTTACGAAGCGTTGACGGACGGTTGGGTAAGAAATATTTGGAACATTGAAAGTTATTACAATAAACAATTACAATAATTGACATAGTCTCGTAAGCAAGCTCGCACGTTTTGGTTAGTTGTGCATCCCACTTATTATCTAAGAAAAGGTCGTGAATATCCATTTCTATTGAGACATATTTAAGTACGGACTAGATGCAATTTGCAATCTGTTGGCCGTCGCTATGGTCATAGATTTTTCGCTTACACACTGTCACACGGGGATATCTGTCTCATACACGTACGTATATGCTTGTTTGTACAGCAATGGCAGCGATAGGTATTGAGTTTAATCGATGGATCTCGCAATAATTATTCGCTAACTAATTGTCACACGGGAATACCCTCGTTATACACGTACGTTCGTTGATTTGTACAGCAATGGCAGTGAAAGGTATTGAGTTTAATCGATGGACCTCGGAATGCAAACTTGACACCGGACCGTTTGTAATATGTCCCGATGTGTCTCGTGTCCCTGCTGTCAACTGGTCTTTGGAACAAAGGAACAATACAGGATTAGCAATTCAATCAATCACCCTTAACGTTGACCAAGCAAATGTCATAACAGACGTTGAAGAACTCGATAGAACGCCAGTTGTCTCAAGCGTTAGCCCATTAAATAACACTACGTGGAATAAAGCACTAGCAAAAACGTCACTCACCTCAACCGTTTTCCCAGCACATGACACTACGGACAAAGAACTAGCAAAAGACTCATCTACTTCCAACGTCGACCCAGTAGATGTATCTACGTACGAAGATCTAGCTAAAGGATCACCTACATTAAGCGTTAACCAAGAAAATATCTCTACTGATGTGGATAATTTAGCAAAAACCTCAAGTAGCTCAAGTGTAGACCCAGTAAATTTCACCATGGACGAGGAAGAAGAGCAAGCACTGCTAACACAACTCAAGACTGAGTTACCGGACGTACTTGTCCATCTTATAAAGGATGGTATACATGTACAAGATGCCGTACACTCAGAGTCTGAAGACATCCGAATGGCGAGCTTCGAAACAGACTCGTTGGAGCGTAATTCCCTAGCCATTCTCGACCCCTCAACGAACGGGTCCCAAGGGGACGACATCTTTAATACCCGAGTAGAGAGTCTGTCCGATGACGTGTTTGAAACGGAATCCGACACTAATCGGCGATTAGGGAAATGCCAAAGGCCACCGCCGCTAGACCAGCAAAGTGAAGGCATTGATGGGCTACCAGTACAAGATAGGATTGCCGGTGATATCAGTGTGATAGTCGAGCCTTTTAATAATCTTAATAATAATCTCGACGAGCTAACCTCCGAGAGTAGTGTAGATACTAGTTTCTCGTCTGGAAGTTATACCACGGACTTGGATGCTTGTTTAAGGTACGTTGGGGAAGTGGAACGAAGAGAGGAATTCATTATCAGCGAACATATCGACTGCTTTGAGTTTAGAAACTACCATTGTCGTCCAACTGATGGTGATACTAAGAGGGATAAGGAGGACGCTCTTGCATTGACCAGTGATTGTAATCGTATAGAACCTGACAGCCTACCTGCTTTTCCATGCCAAGAGGCACTGCAAATACCTACTTATACCGTTCATTCGACAAAGATTACTGACCCAATGAGTTCGAATGACATGGATCAAGTATTGGCTCTAACATGTCTTGATAGTGAAGATGGAGTTATTAATCTTAGCGATGTCAACATTGAACTCCCAAATGATATGACAGAAATGACGATCGAAAATGCTAATATGCAATGTGATTTGACTAAAGCTTCCCAAAACGAAGGGAGTGTTGATAAAGAAGAGCTTACGTTGAACGAAACTGAAAAGATCGACTCCTTTCAACATATTCAAGCTCGGACAATAAACACTGAAAGTAACACCGACATGGAAATAATGTTACCTGAACAATCGACAATATTAAGTGATGCCCAAATAACACCTGTCTTGTCGTCAAGCCAAAACGAACCCACCGATACTGATTTGGAAACAGTAGACATATATTCAACAGTGAGGTCAGAGACTGAGAAACGGGACATTTCGATTAACAAGGATGGTTCAGTGGCAGACGCTGTTATACTGCACGCCTCTGATGAAATTGCAGATAGTGATATTTGTGCATTCGATGATGGCAGTAGAAGTGATGGCAATAAAAGAAAGGAAAATGACACTATAGCTCCAGAAAACTTACTCAAAAATCACTCTTCGATTGACCATAGAGGGTTTTGTCAGTTTAGTGACGAGACTGGTGTGTCATTAGAACACGATTTGAATCAGGAAACAATACCAAATATAAATGCTATTGACGAATTTGTAAGCAGTGTTATCAACTACGCGATAAGCTTTCTATCAACAGAAAGCAAAGACAATCTACCTTCAGAGTCATTCTTCGAGCAGTTCGCACTTGATTCCCACGACTTTCCTCGGTTAAACACCCGATCTGATTCAAGTCTTGAACATAAAGAAAAACCTACAAACAATTCCAGTTCAGTGACAATAGATTACCGCCAACGGGAATTCTATGATAATGTGACATATATGGGCATTCTAGCTACTATTCCGGAAGTCGATCCAATCTTAGAAAGTTACACACTCAACGATGTACTCTTCGAGGTACCCTCTCTGGAAGGTTTGTATTCTAGCGGTGCAGAATCCGAAGCGTCCTGTGACGATGGATCCAATATTCCAGAGTCCGAAAACAATTTGGATGTGATAAATGATTCATTTCAAATCTCGGAAGCCAATATGACTCCTAAGATGACACTTGAGGATGCGGACTTTAAGGAAGATATTAATTGTCTTAATCTTCAGCCACAAGAACAATCTGTTGAAACTGTCATTAAAGTGGAAGACTCTGTCGATTCAAGCCTTTGTGTACTAGAAGAATCGGCTTTAAAAGATGAATCAAATAAAACCGAAGATCCCCTTGATAAAACACGTAATGCGGTTGATATATCAAACGCTGATTCAAATGATGAGACTTGCCATGTCGATTCGATATCTGAAGGGCATCGCTTAGAATTAATGGACAAAGGCTATGATTTAATTGATTCAAGCTCCCCTGGAGTAAATTCACCAGGCTGTGAAGATGATACAAACATTTTCGAGGGAACGTTTGAGAAATCTGTGCAAGAAAATGTTAATTCAAACCTTAGTCCAATGTTTGCCTCCAAACCTGCGATTTATGACCTTGACATTTCGTCCAATCGCATACAAACCAATGAGCTTTCGACAGAATTCAAAACAGTGATTGACACTACTTCTGTAAAGGATGGTTTTCTTCTTGAAAATAAAAATGAGTCGTCTGGCAATACAAGAGCATTAAAGCCAGACACTCCTCCCGGTATTGAGCACTTTCATCATGATACTAAATCCATACATACAGACTTTTCCCACAACATCTTTCCACCGGGAAATGATGAAAACTTATATCATACAGACACTGATATGACAACTGAAGGATCTGACGGGAAGGCCGTTGGAACTACATCCATTTCTTACAAGCCATCGGACAGTTTGTCGTGTGCTCGAATCGACGATAGCAACTCAATGAAGGGTGAGGGAAGTGAAATAATCTGCAACAGACGGCTGTCTGGAACCATTCAAGATTGTCAAGGGATGGCTACAAAATGTACTGAAGACGATGATAAAGATGGGGACTCAACTATACTGATTAACAACACGGATACATGTGTAGAGACGAGTCCACTGTATGGTACAAAAACTGATATTGAGAGCACTTGTAATTTGGTTAAAGAACAAACTGACCGTGATAACGAGCATAACTTAGTTACAGCAACACATGGAATTATTGGTAACTTAAATGTTGTTCCAAGCGCTGATCAATTAGAGAATGTCGAAACTTGTTCTCAAGATGTTGATCAAACTGTAGAAATGCTGCCTATACCCGAAGTGCACCAAGCTATTGAATGTCAAATGGAAGACACACAAGAACCAAATGAATCACAGCTTTGTACCGATGAACATAATGATAATGAAAACTTAAATATTACCGCCCACAACCTTTCTCACACCAATGAATTGTCCGGTTCAACCAAACATGATATTGATCGCAGTCTTGACAGTGTATTTGATGAAATCGTAACTACTTCTGCAGAGGAAGGCGACATTTCAGGGCAAGCAGGCAGTAATTCACCAACCTTATTTGCTCATGATAATTCGTATTTAGATCAAAGCCATGTTCAATCTGTAGCACAACTCACAGAACAGGAGGCCGGCCAGGAACAGATTTTACCATCATCCCATTCTGACCCCAGTGCACTCTTAGATCGAAATGTATGTCTTAATGAAATGAACACACATTGTTCAATTGGTGATGGAATACAGTCATTTGGTAAAGATCTAAGTCAAGATACTGTAGACATGGGCCAAGTAACGAATACCACAGAGGCGAGATGCAATCAGCCTGAAAGCGATCCTGTAGAACGATGCGTTAGCGATACTATTCATAGTGTCATACAAATAGAAGATGCTATAAAACCAATCTGTCCGGAATCGCCAGACGTGGTTATCTATGTAGATGATAAGACAGATTCAACCGGAAAAGATCTGAGTATTGAAAATACACAGTTGTGTACAGTGCGTAACAGCAACGGGGAAGACGACAGCCAAATAAAATCTGAAGACATTCATCCGCTTGAAATTCAAAGTGATACAGGTAAAGTCAAAACAAAACAGTGTGCAGATACAGACACATATCATAAAGACGAGATTGATGATGCACAAGGTGAAGTCATAATTGATACCACTCATTCCGAAACAAATGTTGAGGACGATATTGAGCATGCGGTACCCGGGCCTAATGATAATAGTGTAGCTCTTGAGGAGGAAATCATCGAAAAGGACATTGATGCATCGTTACATGCAGAAGGCGTACCCTGTAAAGACATCGGTATAGAATATGAGGACCAAGTTATTCTTAAAGGCAAATCTTTCCCTTATAATGAGAGTGAAGAAATTAACGAAAAGGTTGGAGTAACAAACCACAGAGACATCGAGAACGAAAGCCTGCAGTTCAATGCTCCGGTCGAAAATACTGACAGTTTTTCTCACCTCACAGATTATGTAACAGAACACGTACATGAGTCAAGTGTACTTAACACTTTGTGTAGTGATTCAAGTATAGATCCAAACACAGATCCAAATAAAGTAGACATTGAAACTCGAAGCACAGAACAATGCTCATTAGATGATGCAGACGTTGAAAGTGTAAGCACTGCAGATGATTTGCAAACACTGTCTGAAGACAAGCCCATCTATTTAGATCAAAGCGGAGATGTTATTCACACCGGTAAAGAACCGAATAGTTCAGACAATGATCAGTTATCGGAAAACAATTATTTTGAAAATGGTATCAATTGCACACCAAACCAAAGTGTTGAAAAGTGTGTTGGAGATGATGTCACGTCAAACCTACTCGAGGCTAGAGATACTGATCCTAATGTAGTTCAACCCACAATAAATTCTGGTAATACACATACAGTGGTTTGTACACCGATCGTCGAAGACGCAGAATATAAAGACATCAAATCGATTGCTGATAGTCGACCACTTCCTGGTTCAAAAGTTGAGAGCGCAGATCAAGAGAAATATTGTTTAGATTCATATTCAGAGGCAACAAAGGTGGGGATAGATTCATCGATTAAGGGCGATCAAGAAGTTAACAAAATACCCGATAAACAAACACTCCCAGAAAACGTATCTCACTATGTAGATCACAACGAAGCAAATACTAAATCAGTGCACAGGATTACAGTCAACGATCGCCAACAAGTGCATGATACACTAGAAGATAGTGTCACAGTAACCACCAAGTACACTGACAACACTGATACGTGTAAAGATAGAAATACGTCTAATTTACTGGTGTTTAAGGATGATCGACCAGCTTGGGTACTAAAGACAGATCAAAGCGAAACTGGTACTACATGTCCATTGAATGAACTCGACAAAGAATGTACAGACACCACCACGAATGCAGGTGGTATAACACGCAATCAAGAAAATTCGGTCCGTGTAGAAAATATCCAGAGTACCAAAGAAGATGATGACATAAGTGTTGACGTCGAGTCCGAGGCAAACAGAAAAGCAAGGCTTCTCGGCAAGATCCTAAAATCGAATTTATCGGGCGAACTTGTTAGACGACCTGAATATCGGCAACATTCCAGATACCAGTCTCGATCATTGAACCTCGAGGAACGTCAAAGATCCCGAACGAGTGCAACACAAGATGGAAGAATGCGTTTAAGAAAAGCTAAATCTTTTGATATGGAACACTCGCGTTCCTACCCACGTATCTACAAAGATCTGGCACACAGGGACCTATTCCGAAACGCTTCAAGTCCGAAGGCAAGAATGTCCAGTAGATATGGACCACCTGTAAATCGTAGTAGAAGTTTTGATGGTGATCGAGAACAAAGGCAAACGGAACATCAACGGAATGAATTTCTCAAACGAACAATGACATGTGACATTGATATTTATGGAAAACGTGAAGACGACGCCATTCCACCGAGTGAAATACCTGAACAAACAATGCCGGGTGGCGTTAACGATACTTATGGAATACGTTGTGAAAACGACGTCATTCCTGAGGGAGAAAGAAGAACGCGTAGCAATATAAACGGGCGTGTTAACTCAAGCTCACTAGACACTATGGACAGATCGGCTTTAGCTGGAGGAAGGCAGGGTACCAATGAGCGTGGCTCACCTAAGCTAGAATATGTACAATACAATAGCAGGAACTACCCTTCGGACCAACAACGACGCCAGGATGGGTCTAACAGAAATACAGAGGTTTCCGCTGATACATACGTCAACATTGACACACCACGGCATTGTAGTCGAAACGAAAATGCAGATGATGGCGTAAGAGTTGGACATCGTCAAGAAAAGGGCACCAGTGTCTTAGCGCTATCTACGTGTCCGAGCAAAGATAACACAATCAATAGTGTGAAGTCCAGCGACAGTCAAATGCATGACCAGTATGAACCAACGGATACCATTCGGGTCAACGAAAGGCTGCAGAATGGGCGCGGAGGTATCGGTGGGGATCGACAGGAAGTAACAAATGTGCATTCCGAAAAACGCAGCTATATACAGGGAGATTTGTCAGATAATGTTATGTATTCGAAAGGTGGACATATTAACAAAGGAGCAATCCATGGCACTGTCACTTATGTGTCACAAAGAATACAACAACATTACAAAAAGGATGGAGAAGAAATTCATGGCCACTTGCTCAAGCAGGACTCGGGAAACGGCTTCAGAAGTGAAGATACAAGGGGATCCGGTTCTTCTTCGAAACGGTGCGAGGGAGAAACAAAGCGAACGCGTTCAATTCTTACAAATCGGGCTGATGTTCATGTTGATAGACAGGCAAACGCGTCCGAACATACATTCATACACGACACACAAGCTGACAAATCGCGTTATAGAGATATCTCTACAGAACATGACAGTAGAACGGCAAAACCCTCGCACGAAGTTAAGAGGAAACGGTCTGCGTTCAAGGACGGCACATTTCAAGTAAAGCGATTACCTTCAGAGGAAGGTGTTCGCCAAGGCGGACGCCCATCAGATCCGAGTTCAGCATCTTCTCGCTTGTCAGATGCATCCCTCAAGGACTATATTAACGCCATCAGCCTCGATGATGTGTTTTACGAGAAGTACGTTATTCCATACGAGTCCTCTTTTGAAGAAAATCTACCGCAACATGTATCAACAACTCGAGAGCAAGTCCAAAGTAGTGTTGAAAGACCTGATAATGTTAACCGAATAAGCAAGGAAAAACACACGTCATTCGATGAGAAAAGTATACGGCAGGATAAATTGGCAAAACGATTTGAACCCGATTATGGTAAAACTGTTGGTCGTTCGAACATACATAACGACTTTGACGAAACGTCAGAATCGCGGCAGGGCGGGAAACAGTGTAACACTGTCGCGCGGCGCATTCCGAAAGGCGCACAGCAGCGGAGAGTGTTGTCTGAAAAATCCGATGTTTACGAAAACACCCGCGCCGCTTCAAACCAGGTCGGCGGTGGGGATCAATTCTCGAAGGGGAGACCCTCGTCGGAAACACATGACAGATCATTAATCGATAGGCACGCCGGTGTTCCTTCTTCGCGGTGCTTTAATCACAATAATGGACGTGCGCCGAGAAACAATGCGGACAGGTTCCCTGTGAGGGCCGCAAGAACGACTCGGGACGACGCAGCAGTGCTACGCGGTGTTGGTGGTCAAGAACTTCCTTCTACCTATCGTAGCCGACGCGGGAAACATAGTGGAGTTATATGTGAGGCGCCGTCGCCTTCGAGAGGACAACACAAAGGACGGTGGGCCGCTAACGACGCCGCCATGAGAATTCATGAGAGTTCGGAGATAAAGCAGAAAGGTAATTAATTACATTACCCCGTTTGATGATTCTCTCGATTGGAATGTTGGTGGGCATCTGGTTGTTTTTTGGGGGAAAAGGGGCGGGTCTATTCGTTGTATAATGTTCGGCGCGTACGATGTCGTATTCTACTGTTTGATATTGAGATACTTTGATATAATGGCGCGATGTTGTTGTTGTTGTCTTTTTTTGTCCCATTCAGCATGTTTTAGATGGGTCGTTTTAGATAGTTACTTAACTGTTACTTGAGGGGACCCGTTGTTGTATACGTTTAAGGATGATTCTTTATTGTTTGAAATGCTGCTTTAACAAATCGTATTCTGTGTTAATGCGCGATTGTCCTTAATCACTGATAAACTTCATAAAAAGGGCGAATACTTATTTCCATTTGAATTATTGTTTGTATCTGATACTGACCAGTTTTTAACATGGTTGGGTTGAATCTTTCTGTTTGAAAATGATGCGCGTACATGTTTTTTTTATCTATGAGCGATTACTTTCATTTCTAAGCTCAATGTTTTAATGACTTGTAAATTCTAAAAAAATGGCAAGCAGTTCCCTCTATTTGAATTATTATTAGTATCTGGCACTGCTCAGTTTTTTACATGTTTAGGGTTGAATCTTTCTGTTTCAAAATGCTGCCGGTATATGTTTTTTGTTCCGTAAGCGATTGGTTTTTATTTCTAACCTCCATGACTTAATGACTTGTTAACTCCAAAAATGGGGCAAATTATTATTTTCATTTAAATTATCGTTGGTCTTTGGCACTTAAAGGGGACCAGTTTGTACATGTTTGAGGTTGAATCTTTGGTCTGAGTGTACAACGTTTGTGTGTGTTACTGTGTTATTGTTTTCATTTCTTTACTGCAAGGTGTTAAATCCCAAAAGGGAGGCGAATGATTCGCTCTATTTGAATTAGTGTGGGTGTATCTGGTATTTTATTGGGACAAGTATTTGTATACGTTTAGAATTCAATCTTTCTTAATGGGAGTGCTGCCAATACAAGCTCTTTTGGTTTTACTGTGTGATGATTTTTACTCTTAATTATTGTGCATGGTAAGGGTTTGAATTAATTGTATTTGGGACTCATAATGGTCCAGGTTTGGTACAATATGAACATGGTCGTGCCATTCTGTTGACAACGGAACCGATTCAAATTTTAAACTGTTGAGTGATTTATGGATCCATATCGCATGATTTAATCCCTGGTAAAACACTCAAAATGACGGATACTTCGTTCGATTACATTTAACCTGAGAATCAGGTACTCTTTAGAAAAGTTGTTATGCAACAGCATTGCTGCCCCATTTGTACTTTAGATTTCGTGGGAATGTCATCAAGCAATACGTTCTAGATACATAGCCTTGAGCTGATGAGTCAAGTAAAACCGTGACATGATAAAGTATTGTTGTCCAGCGTTCAAACCTTTTTAGGCCAACAACAAGAACTGAATCATAACAGCTTTTATTTCTATGGAATGGTTGGTAATGGTAATAAATTTCTAGTCAATCTGGAGGCCGCCATATCTTTTCTTGAAATACTACTTTATTTGTACTTTCGTTTTCACATGAACATGTAAAATCCAACACCTAAACAGTCATCTTATCTGATGAAGGAAACAAAATCATATCACAACTTATAATTTCGCTATCACCTTTGACTTACTGACAAATAAAACAGTGGTTTTTAATGATACTGCACCAGTACTCGCGCCGATTTGTGGGTTAGACCCGGCAATTATCACCTCGCTTAACGGGGATTCGAACCCGGGACCCTGGGTACAAGAGGCCGGCGCTGTACCACTGCACCACTGTCACCCACAAATGATGTTATATGAACAAATGATGTCTTATTGATGTTCAACTCCTCATTATACATTGCACTTCTCAACGTGGACGCACATGGGAACGTAACCCTACCCATATATACGAGGTATATTGCTCAGGTCACGGAAATACCCGAGTAGTTACGATTTTCAAGAATACTTTATGTGTACTTTCGTTTTCACACGAACAAGTCAAATTCAACACCTCAACAGTCATCGTGTCTGACTAAGGAAACCAAACTACATCACAGCATATGATTTAACTATTACGTATGAGTTACTGTAAAAAACAACAACAGTGGTCTCTTATGATGTTCAACTCTTCCATATGCAATAAACTTCTCAACGTGGACGCACATGGGAAATGTGTTATTGATATGGACATTTAATACAGAATTCGTAACCCTACCCATATAAACGAGGTATATTGCTCAGGTCACGGAAATACCCGAGTAGTTACGAGTGCTTAGTGACAGGATAAATAGTAGAAATGGCAACGAATTACAGATTAAGGGAGTGACAGTTTTCAATGCAAATATTTGGGTACTCAAAAAATATCGATATTGGTCTAACGGTTTAATCCTGACAGTGTTGTAACTGTCTTCATGCTTTTGCAAACAGATTAGATACAGGACAGCCGCCAAGTAAATTGGCGGCTGTCCCTAGATCTAACCTGTCTGCTACTCTGAGTATCTTTCCTCATCAAAATTAAGCAGATATTTAAGGTTTGTGAAAGCAGACGACACATAAATATATTTTTAGAAAGGAACCCAGCCTGTATATTAGTGCGATAGACTTCGAGAGAGGGGAAAAACGACATTCTAACAAACACGTCATTCGGAATTAAATCCGTCTAGAGTATTCACAAGGGATTGTGTGTAAAACCTTCACCCAATCCTAGATAAGGAGGAGTGGAGAAAAATATATAAATCAATGCGTCACACAACATTTTGACTTTAAAGGGACAATCTCACATAGTGTATTTTTTGTGTGACAAACGTTTAAATGGAAATAAAGTTAAATTCTCATCACTAAAGAATTTAACCCGTTTGCTACTTTTGGTCTCTTCCCTCAACAAAATTAAGCAGATATTATAGGTTTTGGAAAGCAATCGACACACAAATCTATTTTTAGTAAATTACCCAGCATTCTAAGGGTAAAGATAAACAGAAAAAGCCAGTGTTGTATGTGACTGATTCTTGCGCCGATTGATAATGAAATGAAAACGTCGTTAGCCTAGTTCTGTATCGGACGTCTCTACGAAAACGGGCATGAATATCCGCAACAACTTCCGCATAATTGAATAAACTAGAACGGTACAGTTGGGACTCTCCGGAAATTGCCAGAATATACCGAAATACGCCGAAAATTGCCGGAGTCTACCGAAACACTACGGAAACGCTTTCGAATTACGAATGCGATTTTGTTCTATTTTTATTGTAACATAAAATGATTTTGACTTAGAACTCGCGTAAATGAATGATAAGTCTTAACTTTTCTTCAACATTGAAGCGTTGTCAATATTCCGTGATAAATCAATCATGAAATATCAGTGTACGAAGAAAGGATAATTCCTCCTTGCACCGAAATCTAAGCTTCATTTCAATGATTTTATGTAAGAGAGTAGTCGATCGTTCTAAACTCAACTATCGAAGAATGCTAGAGAGATT
Source organism: Cerastoderma edule (assembly GCA_947846245.1). Lineage (NCBI taxonomy): Eukaryota > Metazoa > Mollusca > Bivalvia > Cardiida > Cardiidae > Cerastoderma > Cerastoderma edule. The sequence goes on from OX401421.1 coordinate 18,922,333, forward strand.
TAATAGTCGCCCATGCGTCGGTGTCACACCTTGTGATATTTTTTAAACCCATTTCCAAACAATAACGACAGTTGACAGTTTGTTGCAGACGACTCTGGAAAAATCGAAAAACATCTTTATTGAAGTTTGTCCTTTTTCGATAGCCAAGCGCTTATAAACATATTTGGATTTAGAAACGCAACGATTAAATTGTGTTATTTCCGGGTTCGGTTCTACTGCGTATTTTTCCCGCGGAAAATGGCAATGGGTTGCGACAATTGCATGCTACTAAATAATCATAAGCATGACACGAATTTCATTCGATTATGTCTCTAGGAAAAGATACAATCAAATTGTTCTACGCAGTGTTTGAAAAAAGACATCGGAGTCATTTACAGAAAGAAATTCAATAAAGATGTTTTTCGATTTTTATGATTGTATATGTGTTCCAAGAAGGAAAATCCAAAATGTTATTTAATTTCAAGATGGTCGATATACAGTGAACCCTCGTTTATCCGAACACGTCCGTTCCCAGCAAAATGTCCGGTTTACCAAATAATCCGGACTAATGAAGCAGAGCATGTTCTTCTTCACATTAAGACATAAACGGTCTGTATGAGCGGTGTATAGTTATACCCCTTTAGCAAACGCCAAATTGTCGCCCGTCCCAAATTGAAAGAGTTTGCAGAAGACATCAAAACGTGATGAAATTCAAAGATAATCTTCTGATATGGCAGAAAACATTTTGGGAAAAGGAGAAATTGCTCGTCACGAGCAATTTCTCCTTTACCCACAATGTTTTCAAAAGTCGTCTGCAATAAACTGGTCCAATAGTTCCGTTCCCTAACAATTTTGTTCGGATTGCGAAACATCCGGATAATCGGGGTCCAAATAAACGAGTGTTCACTGTACACGTTTTTAGTTTAAAGCAGCATGTTCACTGTACGATCTTACACCAGTAAAGCTGCTATGTAGTCTAGAGAAATTAACGTTATTTTCTAATTTTTTATCACATCTGTGAACAAGTTGCTTTAAAAGGATTACCTTACAGATTGGTATCCCAACCTTCTGAAATAAAATGTCATCTGTTATAAAATCGACAACATAGATTACTAAAGTACCATAGGAGTAGATGATAACCAGCTTTCTAATTCCGTTCATTACCGAATAGAGAAAGATGTAGAACATTTATAATTGCAAACCATTTAAACGTTTTATTTCGTAAACAACGCTGTAGACTTAGAATTGGGGTTGGGTGCTATTTTTAGATACTAGTGTCACGTGGGTCTTTGGAAACGTTTAACCGCTCTTGTCATGTGACGTTAGCAAGGTGCAGGAGAAAGAATTCCTTCGTCTATTTGTAAACAGGCGTTCCCACAGAAACTTTGTCAGGCGCGAAGGCTCCGTTCAAATTAATTAACAAAAACGCGGGATTTCAGTAACAGAAAGTTAGAGGGAAAAAATTGAAAAGGTGTTTTTATTTAGTCACAATTATTGTGTAAATTTTAATGTGTATGCCTGCGAGAGCACAAATCTCTGAGTTAGAACCTTAAATGGGTTTCTTTCCCAATAAAACAATAAACCAAATTTATCATTCCAATGTTTATTGCTTAAACCTGATAGTAATCGAACCGACTTTATGCTTATGCAAAACAGGTTAGATCCAGGCCAGCCGCCACGTAAAATGGCGGCTGGTCTGTGATCTAACATGTTTGCTACTCCAGATATCTTTCCTCATTAAAACTAATCATATATTTAAAGTTTTGTAAATCAGACGATATAAAAAAAATTAAATTACCCAGCATTCTAAGGGTTAATCCTTTTACAAACACTGCTACAAGCAACACCAACAAAAATCAATTTTGTGCCACAAATTTACAAACCCTGCTGCATTGAAACGATTTGTGACTGACCGAATTATAAGCGACAAGAGACGAAAACAAAAAGAAATATAGAATGATAAGATTTACACTCGTTATGGTGCATCCCAGAAAACGGGAAACACACTTGTTTTAAAGGCACATCAAAGGAGGGGAGTACAAATAAATTACTGAAAAAATATATGGAGTTCTTTTATAATGTTCATAAAACACATGAGAACTAGTTTAGAAATGCATTGAGACCCTATTGAATAGACTCATTTAAAATAAATTATTTTGTGCTTGAAATATAGTTGTCTCCAATTGAATCATGTTTATCAACAACGTGTTTGTTTACATTTTCTAAATAACGAATTCTGATTGGTCGGTTCAAACATTTGTGTATCAACTGTCAAGGTCAGGGATGAAAAATCACACAATCTGAATTATCAAACTGGTTAATCTGGGTTTTTTTTCTTGTTGGTTTTCACGTTTAAGTTGTGCTGGTGTTGTTTTGGTGATAACTATTTGAACCGGACCAAAGGTTTACCAAATTATATAGTTTGATATAGCATTTATCTCCTTTTATGTGCCTTTAATGCGATTCATGATTTTTGTAAGGGGGCTTTATTTTATTCGCTTTCCATGAAGAATATTTAAATATACACGCATTATCTTGGTTGGCGAAATCTAAATATGATCTAACTACCAATCGAAAAGTGTCGTCGTCAATGATTTATTCCGTCGTGAGCGTAGTACTACAATGTAGATCATATCACGTGACATTTGCGCCTGAATACCATTGGCCTTCGATGATTTAGAGGTCCCGGAAGTAACATGAGTCGCGGGACGCTTGATTGAGCGAGGGCACGCGAGGGAAATATTGGTAAAATACAGCGTCAGGCCGTGTGAGATGAATGATCGCTGTTATTAATGCGTACGTAATGTGTCACGGGTAAATAAACCCAAACCCCACCCACCTTTTCACACTGTTATTTGTTCATATTCAGGTATTTGTCTACATACGTGTATGTGATTAGATTCGATTATTTCTTTTTTTTAACACTGTACTTCACCCACCTTCTCACAATGTTATGTGTTCATATTCAGGTGCTTGTTAACATACATGTATGTGATTAGATTCGATAATTTCTTTTTTTTTAACACTGTACTTCACCCACCTTCTCACACTGTTATGTGTTCATATTAAGGTATTTGTTAACATACATGTATATGGTAAGATTCTATAATTTCTTTTCCTTTTAAACTGTACTCCACCTACCTTTTCACACTGTTTTGAGTTCATATTCAGGTGCTTGTCTACATTTGGATGAGAATCGATGTTTTCTTTTTCTTTAAGACTGTACCCCACCCACCTTCCCACTCTATGATATGTTTTTATTTCGGGTGCTTGTTCACAGATGTGAGGAGATTTCGATATTAAAATTGTATTTCTAAAAAACTGTTAAGCAACTCTATTGTTGTATGAGACGTATATTTAAACTTGAAAAAATAGAAGCTAGGGGCCTAGTAGTTAGAGTACAGAACTTGAAATCACATGGCCCCTCTCCGCATGGGTTCAAATCCTGAGAGGGAGATGGATTTTCGTAGGAGGCAGTCTCCCGACTGACTTACGGAATGCCGATGGTTCTACCCGCCTTGACCAGCTCTTATGGGCAGTTGAGTATGGGGTCTTCCTCCATCATTAAGGGTCGGGCATTGCTACATAACTGAAATAATGTTGATGTGATGTAAAACGCATATTAAAAAAAATGAAAGGAGAAAATTGTCGGTGTATATTGTATATATTTTGTAGTGTATGTCAGTCAAAAAACGAATTCTATGATATAATCGCTTTAAGAACAGAGCAATCACATTCTAGTCGAATCATTGATATTATTTTAGAGTTAATACGTTTGTTATTATAATTAATCTTTCTCGATGCGAACGCTATTATTGATATTTTTAACAATGACTCGTCTTGAACTGTTTACATTATCGGTTGAATACCTTTGAGATAAGGAATTTTCCGGCATGAGAGGTTATTGACCTTAAGCCAAGTTTTTGGAAACCTTATGGACTCCCATTCAAGTGTTGAAGGTACTGTATTCTTTGCTGTAAATATTTGATTGTGTAAACTGTACAGTTTTAGTTTGTGAATATTCGACTTACAATTAAAGGATAATCGTAATAGTAGAGTGGTTTTACTAACTCTGAACGATTTATCATTTAAACCGGACAGTTGTTGTTTATGAAGTTTCGACTTAATCTGGATAGTCCTCGTTTAAGAAACGTGCATTTACTTTGTTTTAAATACGTTAGCGTGTATACTAAACAGTTCTTGTTTATGAGTATCCGATTTAAACTGGGTAGTTCTCATTAAAGAAACGTGTATTTTCTTTGTTTTGAATGCGTTAGCGTGTATACTTAACAGTTCTTGTTTATGAGTATCCGATTTAAACTGGGTAGTCCTCGTTTAAGAAACGTGCATTTTCTTTGTTTTTACTTAAGCTTATATAAGGTACAGTTCTAATTTATGAATATTCGATTTAAACTAGATATTTCTCGTTTAAGAAACGTGTATTTTCTTTGTTTTGAATACGTAAGCTTATATAAGGTACAGTTCTAATTTGTGAAAATTCGATTTAAACTGGATAGTTCTCGTTTAAGAAAATGCATTTTCTTGACAGTTCTGACATCAATTTGTCAAACTCTCTTATATCGAATATTTTCAACAGGGTTACCTTAAACTTCGAGATAAAGAGACGACTGTTTATACAGTGAAGCCTCGTTTATCCGGACCCCGATTATCCGGATGTCTCGCATTCCGAACGAAATTGAGAGGGAACGGAATTATTAGATCAGTTTGTTGCAGACGACTTTTTAAAATATTGTGGGAAAATGAGAAATCGCTCGTAGCGAGCAATTTCTCCTTTTCCCACAATATTTCTGCCGTATCAGAAGATTGTTTTTGAATTTCATCACGTTTTGAAATGTCGTCTGCACACTCTTTCAATTTGGGACAGTAGAACATTTGACGTTCGCTAAAGGGTTATAGGTATACATGTGGATACAGACCGTTTATGTCTTAATGTGTATAAGAACATGATCTGCTTCACCAGTCCGGATAATTCGTTAATTCGGACACTTTGTTGGGACCGGCCGTGTTCGGATTAACGAGACATTACTGTATATGTATTATCCAAAGGCCTCGCGGGGGAGGGAACGAATTAATCATTTTTACTCGATGATGGAGTTAAATGTCAATGGAGGACCAATAGTTATGATATTATGATATGTTTTGTCACCGTATCAGTAGGCGAGATACTACTAAAGATACGTGTTTTGTCATTTTTTTGCCATTTTCCGTAACCCGTACGAGGGTGTGAAAGCATTTGATAGGGATGGTGTTATAGAGGTGGTTTGAAGGGTATCATTTCGGAATCTGTGAAAGTATGTGGGTGATGTTGGATTGATTCAATGGTTCTGGATATGTGTGTGGCACATGCGATAAAAAATAAATATGGATGCTTGGCTTGATTAGTTTGCCTTTGATTAAGTAATCGTTTTGAATAAATGTTCTTTTATAGTGGAGAAATTTCGGGGGTGGGGTCCAAAGACTTGGAGTGAACTCGTAGAATCTAAAAGAAACAGCTTGAAAAAAAAAATGAAAAAAGTAACCTACGTAAATGTAAAACCACTGCGAGATTTACATGGACACATTTTCAATTTCGAGTTTTTATCGTTTGTTATATGGAGAAATATAAATGGTTATTTGCCACAATATATTCTATATATATATATGAATGATATGTTTGTAGATCTAAAAACTTCTTGAATCATTGTTAGAATCATGTACATAATAAGGGTCTTTAGGCTTTTCTTTTGTACAAAATAAGCGTTTGGCATACATATGTGAAACAATAATGGTCGGTAAAGAAATAGATTTTTGATACCAATTCTATGATGAAATGCTGTAAAAAGATTATCGGTAGAGTATTGATAAAATTATACGAATAAAGAGCGTCATCCGAACCAATGTTAGAATAAGCGTGCTAAAATAAAAGTTGACCGTCGGCCAAAAATAATTGTCATATGTTTTAGCAAGGTTAAAAAATATTTGTTTGGTCCAGCGTGGCCCCTTAGCTAACCTTTATTGTGCTTGAACCGACTTTATGCTTATGCAAACATGTTAGATCCAGGCAAGCCGGCTGGCCTGAGATCTCATTCACCGAGACGATATTGTTTAATTAACACAGGTAAATTCGCAAAAGCAATAAGACATATATACCTTAAGTTGTGGTTGTTAAGTAAATGTTGCTATAGAAACATTTCTATAAAGACGCTGCTGATTTGACGATGCTCTATCGCCATGGAAACGAGTGATAACGGAATGAAAACGTCAAAGACGGTCACGTGGTTAGGTAAGGCGGCCATTTTGTTTTCGTGACTTTTTCAATTCACTGATTTATCTGTGCATTAGTTGGGTGATTGATATATCCATGTAGCTATTCGATGTGAACTCATTTAATTAAAGTTCCTTTTAAAACTTACACGGGGCCCTCCGTGGCCTAGTGGTTAGAGTACAGAACGTGAAATCACATGGCCCCTCTCCGCGTGGGTTAAAATTCTGAGAGGGAAATGGATTTTCATGAGAGGCAGTCTCCCGACTGACTTACGGAAGGCCGATGGTTCTACCCGCCTTGACTAGCCCTTATGGGCAGTTGAGTATGGGGTCTTCCTCGACCATTAAGAGTCGGACATCGCTACATAACTGAAATAATATTGATGTGATGTAAAACCAACATAAAAAAAAAATAAAAAAAAATAAATAAAACTTACACAGATTAACAAATAAGCCAAACGTTGAATAAATGAGTCACATGTTTTAAGTTGACTAATTAACAGATTTGAATTTTTAACATTTTAAGAATTAATTGTCTCCTACTGATAAGATGACAACATAGATTTCTAAAGTAACATTAAACTAGATTATAGACGGCTTTCTAATCATGTTTATAACAGTACAAAAAACAATCAGATCATTATTATTGCAAATATTGCAAACCGTTTAAACGGGTTTATTTCGTAAACAACGAGCTTAACTTAGAATAAGATGTAGTCTTGTAGATATCATTATCAGATACCATTGTCACGTGTGTCTTAGGAAACGTTTAGCCGTTCTTGTTACATGGTGCTCGAGGAAGAATTTCTGGGTTAATTTCAAACCAGTTTTCCCATAGAGGTGCTGACAGGCGCAAAGGCAAACTTCACAATATTTAACAAAGAACGGGATTTCAGCTACTTTAGAATTAAAGAAATTGAAAATGTTTTTTTTTTTGTTGACAAGCCTCTATATTATACCCTTTAATGGGCTGAATATGGGTTATTTGCTCCTTGAATCAAATGAAATGTCTGTTCAGGAATTGCATATGCCATTTTCATTGAAAAAAGAAAGTACAACGACAGAAGTCATACAAGAAACAAAACGGCGGCTTCCATATTATACAAGAGGTGTTTTTCATTGGATAAACCCGATGAGTTCCGATTGTTATCACAACCATCCGAATTTCTCAGTGGCTTGACCTGTTCTGTGAATCGTGTGTATGAAAGAGAATGATTCACGAATTTCACAACAATTCACATGAATAACTTCACAGTCACCTGCCAGCTCACGGCGTTGATGGAAAATAATTTATGTTTTCCCCTCTATCCGTTGGGATCTGATGCTTTGTGATTTGTGCTTCATGGTGCCTTTGTATTGGGAGAGTTTACGATATATCGAGGGTTCAATGCAAGACTATAGTAAGTGTTTCATAAACATGAAGCAATTACTTTAGAATTGCATCGAATTCTCGATATATAGGAGACACATTTTCACGGCAAATTAAAGGGTGCTTGTTCACTGAAGAGAGACTTTGAAAGTCAATATAAAATTCCGTTGAAAAAAAAACAGTTTTTGTATTGTTGTTTGGCATGCAACATTAAAATTAGCTATTGAAAGCGTAGTTAATTCAGGAAGTAGTTATTAATCTTAGCATCTACATGTTATATGCGATAGATCTTAAAGGCGATGTTACGCTTTTGGATTAAAGTATAGGTTGATTCTCTGTATGAACTCTTTAAAAAATTAAACAAAAATGTGTCTTTCAAATTACATGCATGTCGGCAACACTTTGCCATTGGCCCCCAAAAAATAATATAACCCTGCTTCAAATGATTATCCTTTAGTGTGTTTCATATAACAGTACATATGTTGTGCTGTTTTAAAGAAATCAACTATTGCTTTTCGAATTCTCATAAAATCATTTAAAGCACGTTTCTTTGCCATGTTTCATAACAGCTTTCGACTACCAGCGAAGAATGCCCATTCTGCTAGAACAAGATAAACTCTTCGCGATTGACATATTCCAGTGTAAAGGCTTGTTACTATACGTGGTTGACTCAATGACGGCACTTAATAAAAAGAATAAATTATTGAGAACAACTTTGCTAGACTATAATATAGATAAAGGAATTCTACCACCAACACGGGCAGTTAGGAATATCGAATCTTTATTCCTTACTGTCCGTATCGGTGGCAGGCGCCATTTTAAAGGTACGCTGGAAGAATGATGTGTTCTTTTGAGCTAGTTTGCCGACACACGTGCAATTGAAAAGGTCCCATTGTACAGTTGTATTACGTGGTTTATCCAATTACAGTTTTTAACTATGAGTATAGAAATGTTGAGAAAATGTTGATAGTCTATAACACAAAATATAGATAAATGTCATCAGCCACCAACACAGACAGTTAGGAATATAGACTATATATTCCTTAGTATCCATTTCGGTGGCAGAAGCCATTTTGGAAGTATGCTGGAAGAATGAGGTATTTTTCTTTCGAGCTCCAGTCCCAACATGTACGCGATTGAAAAGGTTCCATTGCATAGTTGCAGTACAGTGTTGACTCAATGGCATGAGTTTATAAACAGAATGGGTTGTTGAGAACAATGTTGATAGTGTATATTATGAATAAACAGCTTCTACCAACAATACGTGCAGTTAAAAATATCGAATTTATATTCCTAAATGATATATCAAGGGTTCAATGCAATACTATAGTAAGTGCTTCATATTTATGAAGCACTTACTATAGTCTTGCACTGAACCCTCGATATTGTTCTTTGGAGCTAGTTTGCGGACACATACGCGATTGAAATGTTCCATTGCACAGTTGCGTTACGGTGTTGACTCAATGGCAGGAGTTGTATATTTTTTCTCATTAACACCCAATTTCATTACTTTTTCCCTTATCTGCTTAATCGGTGATTGTGTCCCAAATGGCCATCAGCGAGTGAGGAATTCCGTGGGACCTGGCTCGCTGCATTGTATGGGCCGTATCAACTGAAATTATTGTGTGTGTGTGGGGGGGGGGGGACCGAAAAAAGGGTACCATACTTACATGTATAAAAGTGGCGGGCCTTTTTTTCAATCTGAAGGGAAACTTTGATACTATTGTTTTTATAGTAAAAAATGGGTAATAAGGGGGAAATCAAGCGGGCTTTGCTAAAGGGAAAAGAAAAACCCTGATGTAAAGGCATTTTTAGGGGAAAACTGCATGATTTTTTTGAGCAAATCGCGGGTTTCTGTTATATAGAGGAAAAAAGCTTGAGTTTGGATATACAAATAAGGTACCATACCATGGGAGATACACAAATGGTGTTATGCTCACAACGCGTTGATGCTTCAGAGATTAGTATGTACAGATGCACAAAGAAGTGAATGATATATGATAAAGTATGCTTAGTTAATAAATAGTTACAGTTTATCAATTAAATATCAATTCAATATTGATGACATTTGTGGCAAATTTGGTGCATATCGTTTATGGTAGTTGAGAAGTAGTTGTCACGCAACACGCGTCTAGGATTAGGCTGTTGTATTTCAATTGGGGTGTATAGGCCTAAATGACGTATGCACAGAATTGTACCGTCTGAAAGTGATGTCAACGAAATAAGTTATATATATATATATTTATAAGTTGATAAACACTGAAAAACACGAGGCAAATGACCGCTTCATTGTGTTTTTCTTTTTGTTGTTGTTTTTTTTTTTTTTTTTTTTTTTTTTTTTTTTTTTTTTTTTTTTTTTTTTTTTTTTTTTTTTTTTTTCAGATTGATTTTCGACCAAAATGGTGGCTGCATGTTTACGCTGCATGTCCCTCTATTGGGACACAATGAAGCGTTGTCTGACTGAACAATTGTACATTGCGTTTTTTTAATTGCTCTAATAGAAAGCGTCAAACAAAATTGGCTCGCAATTTATCGATGCCTCTAGGACAGAGTTACGTCCCTTGACAGTACTATTAGTATTTTATTGGTTTGTCTGTATTCTAGAAAAGCCTCTATCGATCTATGAATAAAACGGGAACGAGCTTTAAACATTGCATCGGTGGTTTATTAGCCTGCTCCTTTTGCGGAAACAGACTTTGAAATAATGCACTTCCCGTAGACTGCACTGAGATCAAGGAAATTTAAATCTAAGGTTTGACAACATTAGAAAAGATCGAGTTTTACGGAAGAATATGTATAGCTCGAACTTCTTTAAATCGTCGAAGAGAATATGGGCTCCCGAATCTTTAAAGTTATTTATTTTTATTCTTGACAATTATATGTCGAACATTTTTATTTGAACTTCGAGTTATAGGGAGTATACTGTATTTCGTTTCTACCTGATCTTGTGTTGTCTCTTGGTATCATGCTGCTTTGTTCCAAGAATATAAATAAAGAAATGTTGATACGGCGTTTGAATTTTTACATAAAAGAAAATTTGACATTTATGGCAGTGTGTTGACCTTATGACATATCCTGTATTTTATGTTATACAAAGGCTTCAACTCGCAAACTTATCAGGATAATAATAAATTATAAATAATTACTTATCGTAGAATTAAAATTGATGGATTTGTGTATCAGGATTAAAATGTACTTGTGCTCAGCAAACTCTCATGGCCTTTCCTCGTTAAACGACTATTATGGTCCTATGAAAGGCACCTTCCCTATTGGAAATTTCTTTTAAAATCATGCAGTTTTCGCAATAATTGAAAGTTAAATCAGCTTTTCGGTTTCCCATATCAGCAATTGCAATGACAAAAGTTTCCAAAATCATCAGAATTGGGCCTCTTTCCAATTCAAAGAGAAATAACTCTACTCGCAATGCTTTTAAATGCCATTCTTTTATCGTAATCGAAAGCGGGGGTATCAAACTGGGTATGTAAGGCTTGATACAGAGACCGGTTAACCCATTACCAAACAATAACGATATTTGACCGCTGTGTTGAAGTCGACTTTAGAAAACCTTGTGGGAAAAGGAGAAATTGCTCTTAACGAGCCTTTTCTTTTCCTTTCCTTTTCGCACAATGTTTTCTGCCCTGTCAATAGATTATTTTTCAATGTCATCACATTTTGAAATATCGCCTGCAAATTCTTTCAATTTAGGACAGCCAAAGAGTTTGCGTTTGGTAAAGGGTTAATAGTGTTCTATAATATATGAGCCATTCTCCGAGGACATTTTTTTAATGGCATATGGTACATGTACTAACCTTTAATGGCTGATTGATGCTTTTAATTCCGCTGGTTTGTTTTCGTGTTCGTTGTTTGATCAGATATAGATGTCCTTTATTTGACCACCACATATGTGTATAGTCATTTTACTAAGCATACACATACAATATTTACTGGTCATTAATCAAAGTACACTTACATACAATTTAGAAAATTGCTTCTATTTCAATGTGGATGATCTACGTAGTTAAGTGTTTGTATACACATATGATATTTGTTGGTCACTAATCAAAGTACAATTATATACAATTTAAAAAGCTACTTCTATTTAAATGTGGATGATCTACATAGATAAGTGTTTGTATACACATACAATATTTACTGGTCAATAATCAAAGTACACTTACATACAATTTTAATAATAACTTCTTTTTCAATGTGGATGAACTACATATATATTTAGAAGTGTTCGTTCGTTGAACGGTCGCTTGCTCATTGGCAATCTGAACACATCGGATTTATCCAATGAAAACACCTCTTTAAGATAGATCTTAAATGTGCAATCTAAAATTGGTTAAATTTGATTAGGGAAACAACTATACATGTCACAACAACAATTTGGCCATTTAGTATGAGTTACTAACAAACAAATAACTTAAAAGGATGTCAAACACTTCCATACACATTGAACTACTTAACGTGCACGCTTAGAAAATGTGTTAATTGCCGGACGCCGATTTACCCGAAAAATTGTAACCCTACACTTTTTTTATATTCGTCATTTAAGCTCCATTGTGGAGAGGTGGTTTGCTTTTATGCACATAGATTTCATTCGGTTGTAATACAGTAGACGGGCCTCCGTGGCCTAGTGGTTAGAGTACAGAACTTGAAATTACAGGGCCCTTCTCCGCGTGGGTTCAAATCCTGAGAGGGATATTGACTTTCATGAGAGGCAGCCTCTCGACTGACTTACGGAATGCCGATGGTTCTACCCGCCTTGACCAGCCCCTATGGGCAGTTGAGTATGGAGTCTTCCTCCATCATTAAGAGTTGGGCATCGCGACATAACTGAAATAATGTTGATGTGATGTAAAACCCATAAAGAAAAATACAGTAGATTATTTATACCTCGAAGGTCTATTTGCCGAATTCCTCTTTACGTCGAAGTAAATACGGGTTCCCGAAAATTTCGTTCTTTATCTCTATGTCTTTATATTCTAGACATCTATACGCCGAACTCTCTCTTTGTCGAACATTTTAATGAGATCTCTTTGACTTCAATGTATAGAGAATCCACTGCAAACTGTGTAATATATACATACACATCAATTCACCTTTAAAAGTTTTAAAACTTGTAGTCGAGTATCCCTTTGCGCATGCTCTCCGGGTTTAATCGTTATATAACAGGGCCCTAAACAAGGCAGTTTCCCAATTGGAAAGTTTTTTTTTTAAATCATACATTTTCATGAGGTCCTTTAAACTTTGAGATGGAGAAAATCCACTGTAAGCTGGGTAATATATACATACACATCAACTCACCTTTAAAAGTTTTAAAACTTGTAGTCGAGTATACCTTTGCGCGTGTTCTCCGGGTTTAATCGTTTTATAACAGGGCCCCTAAACAAGGCACCTTCCCAATTGGAAAGTTTTTTTTTAAATCATACAATTTTCCCAATAATCTGTTAAAGTTAAGTAAGCTTTTCGGTTTCCATATTCAGAAATTTCAGTAACTTCCAAAATTCAACAGATTTTGGCCTCTTCCCAATTCAGGGTGAAATAACTCTAGTTATTATGTATGTATTATGTCTTTATATTCCAGACTTTATATTCGATACGTCAAATCTTTTCTTTATCGAACATTTTCATGAGACCACTTGAACTTTGAGGTTAGGGATTACACTTTCATATGTAAATATACCCATACACATCCATTTCCCTTTACAACTTGTAGTAGAGTGTCCCTTTGCACATACTCTCCGAGTTTGCACCAGAATTTATGGTTCCCGGTCGCCCCGCACCGATAATTGTGTTATTAATGGCTATTGCATATTCTAGTTTGATACGGAATCAACTACCTTGGGGATTAGTGCCGATGCCCAAACACTGGCTCTCTAATTCGCTTCTGTTTTCCAGATCATTTTACCGGGAAATGGTGTTCTGGAAAATGGCTTACGCGTTTTATTCTACTGACGTTCCGTTTGGTGTTTGTTTAATCTGCTATAAAGTGCTTGGAAAGTACTCGTGAACTTGGCTTTTGTGTTGAGGTTTACTGATTTTTTTGTGGTGTCGTTTTATAGTTTATTAAAGAACTAAGAGAGATTTATTCTGTTTCCTAGATCATTTTACCGACAAATCTAGTTCTGGAAAATGGCTAACGTGTTTTATTTTACTGACGTTCTGTATGGTGTTTGTTTAGTCTCCTATAAAGGGCTTGGAAGGAAAGCCCGGACTTTGGCTTTATTGGTGGTGTCGCGTTAAAGTTCTTTTAAAAACTTAGAAAGTAAATATATTTACAAGCTCATTGTACCCGGGAATGGTGTTCTGGAAAATGGCTAACGTGTTTTATTTTACTCACGTTCTGTATGGTGTTTGTTTAGACTGCTTCAACTTGGCTTTTGTGTAAAGTTTTACTGATTCTGTTTGTGGTGTCGGGTTAAAGTTCATAAATGAACTTAAAGTCTAAATGTGTTTTTCTAAATTCGTTTTGTGGTGTCGATTTATAGTTCAATAAAGAAGTTAGAGTATAAATCTGTTTCCCAATTCATTTTTCTAGAGAAAGGTGTTGTGACTAACGTGTAAAGTTTCACTGACATCTTGTTTGGTGTTCGTTTATACTCTGTTAACGCATTACGAAACAATAACGACATTTGACTGGTCAGCTTTTTTCAGATGAATCTGAAAAACATTGTGGGGAAAAAGGAGAAACTGCTTTTAACGGATAATTTCTCTGTTTCGCTCAATGTTTTCTCCTCTACCAGAAGATTCATTCTCAATTCCATCACATTTCGAAATGCCGTCTGCAAACTCTTTCAATTTGGAACAGTCGAAAGTTTGGCGTCCATGCTCGATTAAAGGACGCAAAGTAGATGTTATTTGTCGATTTTATTAACAATATATGTGGAATTAGCCGACGTATTTAATCTTACTAACGTTTGTTTTGTGTGTTGCTTTTTATTACCTATTAATTGGACTAAGGTTATGAGCTTGTTTGACAAGCAGTTTCACGAGGAATTTGGCTTCAGATTTGCTAATTTTGTGGACGTTTTGTTTGGTGTTTCTGGTTATCCTTTCAGCGACTTAGAAAACATGCAAAGCTTGACAGGCGATTTTTGGAGGAATGTTGCTTAAGATTTGTTTAATTTTCAAGGAAATTTGCTTTAAATTTGCTTATTTTTCTGACATTCTGATATGGCTAGATATTGTAAGTAATCATATCTGTTTGGACTATTATAATAAAATTGCCTCTTGTGATGTAACGTCTAAATATTTACATTTTTTAATATGGCAGCGTGTGTTTAATAAAGTCGTCTTCACAGTAGACGTTGATAAGACGTTTAGTTTAAAAAAAAAACCTTTGTTACTGTGTTAGCATATCTGCTTCATGGCTTTTTTCTGCTTAAATTGGGAAGAGGCTCAGGCCTGCTAGTTTTGTAAAAATTGTTTCGATGAAATTGCTGAATTGGGAGATCAAAAAGCTGGTGTGACTTTGAATTCTTTGGGAAAACTGCATGATTTTACAGAAATTTCAAAACTTGGAAGTTGTCTTTAATTGGCCCCTGTTTTAAAACGTGAAAAAATCCCTGTGCTTGGAAATTTAGCATAAATGTGTCTTTTGTTATTTCCCATCCGAACAGTGGTAATTCGATTTTTATCGACTACGTTTGAACTAGTAGACTGTGCGTTTAAATAAATGCCGTGTTCATCATACAATTATGAACTAAATAGTGAATACATTTATCGCAATAAACGACTCATGCATTAGCATTTTATCACTCATCGTTACGATTTTGGTGGTCTGGGTAGTACATGCGGTACGGTAGAGTAGAAATAAACAATAGCAATCAATAATCTAAACAAACATGGCGGCAACAATGACATTTCCGTCATGTGACCTGGACGCTTTTAAGAGCGTCGCCCGGCAAAGTTCATTTCCGTTAGACCCGCCTAAGTTGACGAGGTCAAGGTCGGTAGGTCGTTTCCAAGGGCAACCGAGGTCACAGGTGTCCTTGACCCTGTCGCATTGGGACTCGATGGAACAAGAGATGATGTTTGGTGAGTGAGCTGGCTGGACGCTTGAAGTGTGACTTTCTCGCTAAGCGTTCCATGAACTAGATATATATCATTCGGAACACCTCGGCCATTTCTTAAAATAACCTCGGAGGCAATGGGGAGCCATTTTTGAAAGTAGGTCAGCAACGAAGGGCATGTCCGTTTGCAATCGTATCTACTCGGAAATCCCCGGCACAAGCCGGGGATTGCCGAGTAGATACGATTGACAAAATATTAATCAAAGATGTGTTGATATGGTCATCTTTAATGAAAAGGGTAAAAACAAACATTCAATTGTGATATATAACCAATTTGTGTGTATTTAAATACATATTTAGTGCCTGTGTACATTTTGCGTTAGCCGCCGGAAATAAGGCGAATTACCCCAGGATTGCTGGTGTATTCATGTACTGCCTACGAGGTATATCTACCGACTTGTTACGGGGATTGCCGAGTAGATACGATTGGATATATATATCTGGATTCAGGATCGTTTAACCCTTTACCAAACGCCCTAATTTCGACTGTCCCAAATTGAAAGAGTTTGAAGACAACATTGCAAAATGAGGTGAAATTGAAAAGCAATCTGACAGGACAGAAAACATTGTGGGAAAAAGAAAAAATATACGTTTAGAGCTATTTCTTATTTTCCCACAATGTTTTCCAGAGTCGTTTGCAACAAACTGGTCAAATGTCGATAGTGTTTGGTTATGGGTTAACATATTGTTTTATTGTGTTTCCTTTTTTCTTTTTTTTTTTTCATGATTTCTCGTTCGCCCAATCCCTACCCCAAAAGAGAAACAGAAACACGATAAAGTAATATGTTATCTGATTCCTGCCTTTTTACCTTTTTCAATATTCATACAAGCTCTGTGTAAGGTTATGGATGTAAGTGTTAATAACGAGGCGAATAAGTACTGAATAACCCCCCCATTGTTTAAATGAGTATTGACGACAACTTCTTATTGATATTGTTTTATTAGGAGATGGTAAATATATTTTTTTAATCAAATCATGATATAATCTAGCATTTCTCAGCAATTCCCTTTCAATCCATGAATACAGATTAGACGTGAATGAAATGGAGACAACGCTACTTACAACAAAAATAAGATGAAAACACCGTCAACCTGACTGTTTCCAGATTTTCATTACAAATGGCGGAAATAATGGAAGGGGGGTAACTAGGTAATGCATAATACTATTCCACAGTAAAAGGGAAATAACTGATGGTTAATCATCCTCTCTATTTATAGATGGCCCTCTTAGTCTAACAGACGCGTATGGACCAATGGATACCAACGACAGCCACTCGGGCCACGCCCTCAACAATTCCACCAATCATCTGTCAGAGAGTATGACGTCACTTTCAAATCGGCACGCTCCTGCCGTGTCGCCTTCCCGCCAAAGCACGTTATCAAAGCAACAATCGCTGCAATCGACTCATTCGGAACTCAACGGCGATCATCGTCATGAAGAAGGGATCAAGTTTGAGCGGCTAAAGAATCTTCCGGTGAGTGTCCTGTTTTTACCCTTTCCCAAACAATAACGACATTTGACCACTTTGTTGCAGACGACTTTAGAAAACATTGTGGCAGAAGGAGAAATTGCTCGTAATGAGCAATTTTTCCTTTTCCCAAAATGTTTCCTGCCCTATCAGAAGTTTATTGTCCATTTTCATCACATTTTGAAATGTCGTCTGCAAACTCTTTCAATTTGGGACAGTTGAAACTTTGTTATTTGGGAAAGGGTTAAAGGAACTATGTCACAGATTAAGATTTTGATCTATTTAGATTAAAATGGCTTCTATGGATAAAATGAAAGTATGATAGTCCTTCTATGGAAGAAATCAAACCAGTTTGCTACTCTGAATATCTCTCCGAAACAAAATAAAGCAGATATTTATAGTGTTGGAAAGCATACGACACAAACATCTATTTTAAGAAAGTTACCCAGCATCCTTGGGGTTAAAAGCAAATAATGGCTGTCCTTACGGTACGTTTTATACGTCATTACATCTGTTTTAGAATAAAAAAAAAGAAGTAGAGTTTTAACTTTTAAATTTCCTGACTGTCAAGTATTGGATATACCGCGTCATAATTATTCATGCATAGAGGGCAACAGACGGCGAACATTGGTCAACAATACATACTTAGTACTAGCGAATCCCAAGAATGGCGATATGTCAGGGTTTTCCTTGATCCAAAATATATTTTTTAGGCGACCCCCAATTTGAATATTTAAATAAGACCCATACCGATCATGTTTGTTCCATTCACAATTCCATATATGACGGGTCAAAAGAAAAGTCCATATAATGAGCATTAATCAAGGGTTCTAGATAATAAAACCCCGGTTGTATATTACTGACGATTTGTTGACACGTCATTAAACAATACAAGATAAAAAGCATGTTTTTAATGATATTTCACCCAGGAGGAAGATTTGATGGTGAAGATCCGAGAGATTATAGGTCACATGGTTGTATATAATTGACTATTTGTTCACACATTTAACCATACAAGATAAAAAGCATGTTTTTAATGATATTTCACCCAGGAGGAAGACTTGATGGTGAAGATCCATGAGATTATAGGTCACATGGTTGTATATAACTGACGATTTGTTCACACATTAAACCATACAAGATAATAAACATGTTTTTAATGATATTTCATCCAGGAGGAAGATTTGATGGTGAAGATCCGTGAGATTATAGGTCACATGGTTGTATATAACTGACTATTTGTTCACACATTAAACCATACAAGATAATAAGCATGTTTTTAATGATATTTCACCCAGGAGGAAGATTTGATGGTGAAGATCCGAGAGATTATAGGTCACTTGGTTGTATATAACTGACTATTTGTTCACACATTTAACCATACAAGATAAAAAGCATGTTTTTAATGATATTTCACCCAGGAGGAAGACTTGATGGTGAAGATCCATGAGATTATAGGTCACATGGTTGTATATAACTGACGATTTGTTCACACATTAAACCATACAAGATAATAAACATGTTTTTAATGATATTTCATCCAGGAGGAAGATTTGATGGTGAAGATCCGTGAGATTATAGGTCACATGGTTGTATATAACTGACTATTTGTTCACACATTAAACCATACAAGATAATAAGCATGTTTTTAATGATATTTCACCCAGGAGGAAGATTTGATGATAAAGATCCGTGAGATAATAGGTCACATGGTTGTATATAACTGACGATTTGTTGATACATTAAACCATACAAGATAATGAGCATGTTTTTAATGATATTTCACCCAGGAGGAAGATTTGATGATAAAGATCCGAGAGATTATAGGTCACATGGTTGTATATAATTGACTATTTGTTCACACATTAAACCATACAAGATAATAAGCATGTTTTTTAATGATATTTCACCCAGGAGGAAGATTTGATGATAAAGACCCGTGAGATTATAGGTCACATGGTTGTATATAACTGACGATTTGTTGATACATTAAACCAGACAAGATAATAAGCATATTTTTAATGATATTTCACCCAGGAGGAAGATTTGATGGTGAAGATCCGTGAGATTATAGGTCACATGGTTGTATATAACTGACGATTTGTTGACACATTAAACCATACAAGATAATAAGCATGTTTTTAATGATATTTCACCCAGGAGGAAGATTTGATGGTAAAGATCCGAGAGATTATAGGTCACTTGGTTGTATATAACTGACGATTTGTTGACACATTAAACCATACAAGATAATAAGCATGTTTTTAATGATATTTCACCAAGGAGGAAGATTTGATGATAAAAACCCGTGAGATTATAGGTCACATGGTTGTATATTACTGACGATTTGTTGACACATTAAACCATACAAGATAATAAGCATGTTTTTTAATGATATTTCACCCAGGAGGAAGATTTGATGGTAAAGACCCGAGAGATTATAGGTCACTTGGTTGTATATAACTGACGATTTGTTGACACATTAAACCATACAAGATAATTAGCATGTTTTTAATGATATTTCATCCAGGAGGAAGATTTGATGATAAAAACCCGTGAGATTATAGGTCACATGGTTGTATATAACTGACGATTTGTTGACACATTAAACCATACAAGATAATAAGCATGTTTTTTAATGATATTTCACCCAGGAGGAAGATTTGATGGTGAAGATCCGTGAGATTATAGGTCACATGGTACAAGTATATGACTGACGATTTGTTGACACGTTATCAAACCATACAAGATAATATGCATGTTTTTAATGATATTTCACCCAGGAGGAAGATTTGATGATAAAGACCCGTGAGATTATAGGTCACATGGTTGTATATAACTGACGATTTGTTGATACATTAAACCAGACAAGATAATAAACATGTTTTTAATGATATTTCACCCAGGAGGAAGATTTGATGGTAAAGATCCGAGAGATTATAGGTCACATGGTTGTATATAACTGACGATTTGTTGACACATTAAACCAGACAAGATATTAAGAATGTTTTTTAATGATATTTCACCCAGGAGGAAGATTTGATGGTAAAGATCCGAGAGATTATAGGTCACATGGTTGTATATAACTGACGATTTGTTGACACATTAAACCAGACAAGATAATAAGAATGTTTTTTAATGATATTTCACCCAGGAGGAAGATTTGATGGTAAAGATCCGAGAGATTATAGGTCACATGGAACGGTTGGAAGACTACCACCGTGGTGACGGCATGAGGATACAGAAAATGCTTGGAGATATGTACTGGGACTACACACATATGCGGGAAATGATCGGGGATTGTATGGCTGACGGGGGATATGGGGGTGAGTAATACAAACATGTATGTACAGCAAACCCACAAATATATGTATTGGGACTACACACATATACGGGAAATGATCGGGGATTGTATGGCTGACGGGGATATGGGGGTGAGTAATACATATATAGATATGTTTATATACTGGGACTACACACATATGTGGGAAATGATCGGGGATTGTATGGCTGACGGGGGATATGGGGGTGAGTAATACATATATAGATATGTTTATATACTGGGACTACACACATATGCGGGAAATGATCGGGGATTGTATGGCTGACGGGGGATATGGGGGTGAGTAATACATATATAGATATGTTTATATACTGGGACTAC
The DNA here is from genome assembly GCA_947846245.1 of Cerastoderma edule. NCBI lineage: Eukaryota > Metazoa > Mollusca > Bivalvia > Cardiida > Cardiidae > Cerastoderma > Cerastoderma edule. The sequence continues at coordinate 18,943,156 of OX401421.1, forward strand.
ACACATATGCGGGAAATGATCGGGGATTGTATGGCTGACGGGGGATATGGGGGTGAGTAATACATGTATAGATATATATATATATATGTATTAGGACTACACACAAATATTTGTATATGTACTGGGACTGCACACATATGCGGGAAATGACACGATGACTATTGTCTTGTAAACATAAACACATCAGAAGGGTTGGTCTAATATATGTACATTGTACCTATTTGTATTACTTAAATAATATTACTTTTACATTACCTAAAAACATACCAAGGAGAGGGACTCAATAAGCTTAAAGCTTCCGTCCAAATCAAATTGTAATCAAAGCGCTGATAGCGCTGAAGGACTAAGGTGCGTTTAAAGCAAGATGATGGAGGATACATTTGAAAATTTCGTTGGACAACATCTCTAGGAAAACAGCTTCTCCTTTACCACCATTACTATAATTAATATTTCTGTGAACAGAGACTAAACGATAGAGGCAACAGTTATAATATAATAATATAGAGCAAAACAAAGCGAGTAAATCCGGACTACATTCCTAGTTCCAAGAAGGTATTAGTCCGCACAGTGAAGGCGGATGTTGAATGAGTAACTGGGGTCAGACCGCTGTTTGTGTATCGATAAAGTACCGTCCCTCAAAAAGTGGTATGTAAATTCAATGGACTTAGGTGCTGACGCATCCTTAATCCAAAAAATGAAATGTGTTTAAACTAATACTTTGAACACTGCCTACATTTGTATACCTACCTACTCCCGCTAAAAATGACCTCGCCCACTTATCGTAGATAGTTAGGGCATACAATCATCGGTTACGCATTTGTTTTGATTTTATTTCACACCACACATGTTTAATGTTCATTCCAGTGGTTTCCATGACGATGTTGAAGACGTTAAACAGCATAGGGATCTTCAAAAACGACGATGTTTGGTTCCCGACCTATTACACATACAATACCATGTGGAACTTCACTGACGCCAGTAGCAAATTGGCCAAGGTATTATTCAGTCTGAACATATCGGGTTTATCCAATGAAAACGCCTCTGAGATAAGAGGGATGTCGCCATAGTGTTTCTCGCAAGAATTATGTCATTGTACTTTCGTGTCCAAATATAATTCTTGAATTTGAAATCTAAACAGCAATTAATTTTGATGATAGAAACAGTTATATCTGACAACTTACGTCTTTGTACTTTCGTTTCAAAATGTAGTTATTGAATTTGAAATCGAAGAAGTCGTTTATTTCGATGAAGGAATCAGTTAGATATATCACAACTTATGATGTCACTTTTATGTATGAGTTACCGATAGACTTTTATTTAAAGTGGTGCTCAACACTTATTTATACATTGAAGTACTTAACATGGAAGCTTATAGGAAATGTGTTATATGTCGGGGACGATTTACATGTACCTGAAAAATTGTAACCCTACACTTATAACCGATGTGTATTTCTCAGCTCACGGAAATAACCGAGTAGTTCCGAAAAGAAATTAATGGGATCCATAAACACTCGACTTTTTGTGTAAATCAACGCTACTAGCACTGTTTGAAATACAATGAGGTTGTTAATATCTTATATAAACCCTACAATCTTGGGCTCTGTGACTCTCGCTGTTGTATTAACACAATAAATAAACTGTTTTATGACTGGAGATAGTATAGAATTGTATAGGAACACGTTTTTGAAATAAAAATGACCTGCTAAATAAAGGCTTTGATATCGCAGATAGATGATTCAAATGTAACATGTATGTTTTATTGTACCATTAAGTTTCAAAATCTTGGATCATTTAAAAACCTTTGATACTGTTTCATCCAATTCAATATGCTGATGGTTTTACCCGGCTTGCTAGCCCTTATGGGGAATTTAGTATTGGGTCTTCCTAATCCATCAACCTATAACCAAACAATAACGACATTTGACCAGTTTGTTGCAGAATACATCAGGAAACATTGTGGGAAAAGGAGGAATTGCTCTTTAAAAGGGTTAAGATCCGGGCTACGCAACATAACTGAGATAATGTTGACGCGATGTAAAATCAATATAAAATACATGACCAGTAAATATCAAATTTCAGGCCCTGTCAGAAAACGACGCGGTTCGACTTCTCACGTTGAACTGTGGCCATAAACCCTACATCAACGCAATACACAGCAAGGTAAGATTTATGTGTAGATAGTTCAATTCAATTCAATACTTTATTGGCAAGAGTCGGCAAAGCATTTTGCCTTTGGCCATTTACAATTCTTCTAAATATGGCTAAGACATGTTAGTCATGATAAAAAAGGTACCTACAAACACATAGCATACACATAACATTATAAATTGTGGAAAAACTTGCCATATTTGCCCATAAATTTCTTCTAGTAAATTGTATTCTAATGTGGTATGATAAAGTCAAATAGGCAAGGCATTTTCAATATTTTCAGTGTGGTCTGAAATTCTGAAATATGCTATGCAGTTTAGTTCCAATATTTACAGTGTAATATGAGGTTTTTAAATATGTTAAGCAGTTAGTATTCAGAACAGAACTTCAGTGTTGTATGGGTTTCAAAGTATGTCAGCCAGTTCGAAGTATTTTTGTGTGGTATGATACATGTATTGTCAAATATGCGATGCAGTTTGCAATTTCAGTGTGTTATAATATTTCGAAACATGTATTGCGGTTAGGTTCCAAAAGTTTTTGTAAGGTATGGGTTCGAGATTGAAATATGTTGTGCAGTTGAGTTCCAAGATCTTTAGTGTGGTGTGAGATCGTCATATTTGTTATGCAGTTGAACCCCCACAATAAAAGAAATTAATTTTCGCATCGAAATTTCCTCACATCTGTGAAGAAACAGTCTTAAATCAATTTATGCTTTCAGAATGTGTACTACGTAATTAAAGCATCATTGAGCATACTTCATAACATCGCCCGGAATTCTGGGATGAAACATTTGTTTGACGAAAATAAAACCTCAGAGGTAAATAAAAGGGCAATCTTCCTTTGTCTGTCGTTCTCCTTGTTTTCCTTCTTCTTTTCCTTGTTCTCCTTCTTCTTTTTCTTCTCCATCTTTGGCTCCTTCTACCTCTCTTTCTTCTTCTCCATCTCCTCCTCCTTTTCCTCTCCTTCCTGTTGTCCTTCTTCTTCTCCTTTTTTCTTCACCTTCTTCTTTTCCTCTTATTACTTTGCTACTTCTTAATTTCCTTTTTCTCCCCCTCCTCCTCCTCTTTATTCGACTTATTGTATTTTGATGATTCTACTAAGCTTTCCATGTGTCATTTAGTGGCAGTACATTCCAGTGAGTCTTCCATTTTCCTTTTAAAAACCCGATGTCACAATTTTTTTGAATTCATGCTACATCATTTAGATTGAACTTATTTATTTTACATCGATTGTGACGAACGTCTAAAGCCCATTGAAACCACTTTGATAGCTGCTCCCTGCATTATCAACTATTTTTAACTTGTACACATATGTGGTCTAGTCCCTGGCATTTTTTTTATGGGTTTTACATCACATCAACATTATTTCAGTTATGTAGCGATGCCCGACTCTTAATGATGGAGGAAGACCCCGTACTCAACTGCCCATAAGGGCTTGTCAAGGCGGGTAGAACCATCGGCATTCCGTAAGTCAGTCGGGAGACTGCCTCTCATGAAAATCCATATCCTTCTCAGGATTTGAACCCACGCGGAGAGGGGCAATTTCTTACCTCACCTAACGATAGGTGCAATCAGGACCCTCGGTACAAGAGGCCAACCCTTTAGTTACCACTGTACCATACCGCCTATTGTTGATTCGAGATATATTCGAGTGCTAATCACCCAAATATGTTTAAATTCACCCAGTTACTGAATACCGATAGAAAACCTCTTCTCATTCGACTATCCAGTTACTACAAACACGCATTCAAATTAAGAAGAAATAGCTTTTCCATAGAACAATACTAGACCATTCCAAAAGCACCTATCAAAACCAGACCACTCTCACCATTTTTTTCCTAATTATCTTTTTTCACATTTTTCCTTACTTTATTTTTGTATTTTTGATACAATTATTGTGAATATGTATATTGCTTATATTGACCACCATATCAATCGCATGTAATTAATTATATATGTATTGACTATGAGCTTGTGTGCTTAATGTCTTAATAAAATTATGTTATGTTATGTTATGTTATGTTCTTATCGGTATGTTTCTTCCGTTGTTTTCAGACCATAATGCCTTTCTTAGAATCGGAAGACGAGATGTTGAAGATTCTCGCCACCTTAACCATCGCCAACATAGTGGATGAGGAGGAAAACAAAACGATTATTTCAGAATCAGGTAAACATTGAAAATATGTCTGTTAGAATTCGCCACCTTAACCATCGCCAACATAGTGGACAAGGAGGAAAACAAAACGATTATTTCAGAATCAGGTAAACATTGAAAATATGTATGGTGGAATGTGTAATTTCTTTCTTCTTAGAAAATGCTTAACAAAAATGCGACGGTGTACTCCGTACTTTTGGCGGTTTGTTTAGAAGTGTAAATTTAGTTGAGTTGTCTTTACAACACTCTTAGAAGTGAATATGATTTTGTTCTGAGATAACACTCTTAAGAAGTGTAATATTTGTTATGACATTTTGCAATAAATGTCCCTATTCACTCAACACTGTATTATGGTTTTAAATCACTTCTTCCTGTCCTGTCCTGACTTGTGGATGAATTATTCATTCAATAAAACAAGTTATTGGTTTTCACATACCAGTTTACATATTTTTGTAATTATGAATTTTGATTATTACAGAATTTACGATTATGTATTTTCAGATTCTTTAATTGCTTTTACATGTTAGTTTTTTTTAATATATGGATTCCATTAATTTGGAATAAGGTAAAGGATGTAAAAATGCATGTTTGTTTTTTTCTGAATCTTTTGTTAAATGATGCTTTAAATAAGACAATATATTGTGTTTCACACTTCAGTTTATTTATTCTTTTGAATAATTAGATTCCATTATTTCAGAATCAGGTTAACATTGAAAATATGTCTTTACGAAAATGTGATTCCTGATTCCTTTTAAAGATTGCTTTAAAGTAGACAATTTTTTGTTTTACATATGTCATTTTTTAAAAACGATTTATTCCATTTTTTATGATGCTTTAAACAACAACACAATATATTGTGTTTCACGCTTCAGTATATATTTTTTTAATAATGAGATTCTATTATTTCAGTTAAAATTTGTAAATCTGTAAATAAGTGTTTATTTTTATTTCTATACAAAGCGTGATGGTAAGTTAACCAGATATAGATGTTAACTCATTTATTAAGTATTATTGTTACTCACTAATATTACAAATTCACACTTTAATGTTTGACATTCGCTTCCTCTAATGTATGTTAAAAAAGAAATATAACATGTATAACCATATACTGCTAATATATATTTACTATATATGTTAACCCTTTAAGTGCTGGAACCGAATTCATGCTTATCCAAACATATTAGATACAGGCCAGTCGCCAAAACACTTGGCGGCTGGCCTATAATCTAACATGTTTGCTACTGTAAGTATCTTTCATCAGTTAAATTAAGCAGACTGATATTTACGATTTTGGAAAGCAAATGACACAATCATCCATTTCTAGAAAATTACCCAGCATTCTGAAGGTTAATTGCGATATAATCAAACATTTACTAATCAATGTGTTTTAATAAATCACTTCATGACAGTTTTTTTTAACAAAAAATCATTTTTCTCCTATGAAAATGTAACATATATCAAATTATAAACGTGTATATGACATAGACATTTTACTTCTAGTATAAAGGTCATCCGACTTTAATAAATGCATCTTAATGTTTTTAAAAGGCATTTGAATATTGGGCAATTTCATATTCATATACACTATGCTTAAACATCAGTTCATGTTTGCAAAAGTTAAAAAAGCTTAAAGGCACATTAAAGGAGATTAATGCTATTTCAAACTATATTGTTTGGTAAACTGTTGGTCAGTTTCAAAAAGTTATCACCAAAAAACCCCATCAGCACAACTTAAACGTGAAAACCAACAAGAAATAACCCAGATTAACCAGTTTAATAATTCAGATTGTGTGATTCTTGACCCCTGACCTTGACAGTTGATAAACACATGTTTGAACCAACCAATCAGAATTTGTTATTTTGAACATGTAAACAAACAAGTTGTTGATAAACATGATTGAATTGGAGACAACTATGTTTCAAGCACAAAATAACTTATGTTAAAGGAGTCTATAGGGTATAAATGCATTAATAAATCAATTCTCTTGACGTTTATGGACATAATAAAAGAACTACATATATTGTTTCAGTAATTTCTTTGTACTCATCTCCTTTTATGTGCCTTTAAGTAAAGTTTGACGACAATTCAACTGTTTGATTTGAATAACATTTTAACATTTATTGCATAATAGTACACCTTTATTTGAAAGCAATGTAATTGCAAAATATTCTTAACATGATCGATTGTAGCTTTTAAACGAAAAAGTACTGAAACTTATCTTCAATATTATTAAATTGAATTTTGTACGAAAGAATTTCCTGCAGTGCATTTTGATTGTGTGATTTCTGAGCAGTCTATCATCAATTTAGAATATATCTAGCTATGTGTTTTTAGGAACGTTTTATTAATCTAACACTGCTTGATCATCACTTTTAACATTCATATGCATAACTAACTAAACCATCGAAGGACATTGGTCCATGGTACTATTTACTAAACAACTTAAGGAAAATAATTGCGTTAGTCAAAACTGATAAACATGGTTAGAATCCTAAATGAAAACACAATATTTTCATGCGCCACATCAATGGAAGCGTCTTGTAGAGACAATTCTAACGATGTGTTACTTTGCAATATCTCTAGCCAAATATCGAAATAATAGGAATGCTGATTTGAACGTACACACATCTTTAGCATAAAATGTTTAGTAAAGCGGTACCCAGATGTGATAAATATAAGTTCAAAAGACTTGCCACTTTACATTTTTTTTATTGATTCTAGGCAACAATGATGTTCTTCATGGCCAGTGGTTAAGATGGTGGTCTGGAAACCTTTTTTTCTTATTTTCTTTTTATATGGGTTTTACATCACATCAACATTATTTCAGTTATGTAGCGATGCCCGACTCTTAATGATGGAGGAAGACCCCATACTCAACTGCCCATAAGGGCTGGTCAAGGTGGGTAGAACCATCGGCATTCCGTAAGTCAGTCGGGAGACTGCCTCTCATGAAAATCCATATACCTCTCAGGATATGAACCCACGTGGAGAGGGGCCATGTGATTTGAAGTTCGGTACTCTAACCACTAGGCCACGGAGGCCCCCGAAAAACCTTTAAGTTCTGTTGTTGTGATATGTGAATAGATTGAGAAAGCATTGTGTCAAAAGGAGGAATTGCTTGCTATCCTTGATATTGTTGTTATTCCGACATGGTTCATAATACAATCATTTAAATATCATTATTTTATTCAATATATTGTTTATTAAAGATGTATGTGTTATTGATTATTAACTCGTTGTTCAATATTGAAATAAATATATCTACATTGTATTTCTCTCTCACCAGATACGATCCACGACATTGTGAACTGGATAGTTTTATTTTACGTGTATGTGTTGTTGATTATTAACTCGTTGTTCAATATTGAAATAAATATATCTACATTGTATTTCTCTCTCACCAGGTACGATCCACGACATTGTGAACTGGATAGTTTTTTTTTACGTGTATGTGTTGTTGATTATTATCTTGTTGCTCAACATTGAAATAGATCTTATATACATTGTATTTCTCTTTCCCCAGGTACGATCCACGACATTGTGAACTGGATCGAGAAGTCAATCAGTCTTCCCCGACGGCGGTATAAGGGCTTTACGCCCCAAGAGCTGACGGAGGGCCTCAACAAACTAGCCGTCAACGACTCAAACAAAATGAGGGTAATTATTATATTTGTATTATATATGTATAATGGAGGGCATTTGTCTGTTTGAGGTTATTTGTCTAAAATCTGCTTGATCACATGTGTTTTGAAATTTGAAAGTTAAAACTTAATTGCTGTAGAAACGTACAACTTCTGTTATTCTGTATGAGTCACACTTGGGAATAACCATTGGAATTGAATTTATTTCGCATTGTAGTTTATAAAGCCTGCCTGGATACAGTTAATATACAGTTGAACTTAAACGTGTTGCAACAGTTTTGAGGTCGACCACATATATAATGGGAATACTTACACAAATAGAAGCTTCATGCATTATGCTTCCAATGACTTATTTTAGTTGTATATCATCAAACAATGCAAGAACTGTACATGTTTACGTTTTATACTTTGAGTATTGAATGTTCTCTTCTATTTACCAACACCGTTAAGGCGCATCGACAACTATGTTGTGATGAAGGACGATAAACGCACATCGAATTATTTTCAGGCTGAAATGTACTTTGTGTTAAAAGAAACCCATTTGTGAACGAGTAACCTTAAAACTGCCGACTCGAGTCCCAAGCAAGTGAACAAAAACAAAAGTTTGAGTAAAATAAACTTACATTCTATTTTATACATGTGAGCAAAGATGACTTATTATATTTCGCTTTTCAATTCGAATAAGTCATTTGTCGCATCTATGTATACAAGTCCATTTATTCAAGTGAGAGATCTCAAAAGGATTCTTCAATGCTTTAAGGTAAGATTCCTCAAAATGGGATATATCACTCTATCAAAAGCATGTATCTACTCTTATTAGCTTAATTCAAAACTATTATTCTTTTCATTTAATGACAAAGGAATATTTTGGAATGAAATTAAGTTCGCTTGTGACACGGTATGGTTCTTTGAATAAAATAATTAAGAAGGCTGGGATGTCGAAACATGAAAAATGGAAAGGTAAACATCGGTGAGCAACCTTAAAAATACAGACTCGGACTTGGGGTAGAGTTTTTACTAAATAGTTTATGCTTAGATGTTGCATAAGTTCTAAACGACATCCCTCTTATTTCAATAGTGAGACAAGCAATATTGCAAAGAAAGACATCATTGGAATCATCTCTCCGAGACGCTTCCAATTATGTGCCACATCGCAATATTGTGCTTCAATTTAGGATAATATCAATGTACATTTGTATATCAGATTTAATATACGCAACTATTTATCCTAAGTCTTATACAAAAACGTTACCTACGTCCCTAACAGATGAAAAAAGATGAAAAAAAAATCAATTAAACAAGATCTTTATTATAAAAATATGATATTTTTACATAGATTGTAGAAGAGGGAGCCCTCCCGCTATTTCTACAAATGCTTCAACACGACGATATACGAGAACAGAGTTCGGCGGCAAGGATTGTCTGGACGCTCAGCTTTGATAAGGAAGTTCGGCAAAAAATCAACGAAAACGCCGAACTCTTGGCAGTGTTGCAAAAACTAACGGAGAGCACGAACAAAAGTCTCCAAATGAACTGTAGTGGTGCATTGTGGATAATCAAGGGAGATAACGAGGTGGCGATGGAAAAACGTATGTATTGTTATCTACCTTTAGTTAATAGTTACATGTGCAAACTCTTCACAGTTATCTCCCTTTATTGGAGTGATCAGACCTACCACAAATGTCACATGACCATCGCCTTGGAAACGAAAATGATATTTAAAGATGGCGGCGTCACTAAATAAATCACCCATTTAGGCTTTATTTGTAACCAAAACGAAATATTTTGTTGTTTTAATTTAATTGCTAAGAAAACAACACAAGAAGAAAATTATATAAGTTTTACTTCCCCATCCGGTAAAACCTTGAAATGAAAAACATTTAAATTTCATCCCATACTGGACGAAAATCTTGTGGTGGCAGTGATTGATGCAGCATAGCAAGGGGAGATTACTGTGAGGAGTTTGCGACATGTATATAACAGTTGACATTTTTTTTTTGGAAAGATTCGTTCGAAAAAGGACATAAAAACTATTCATAAATGTAACGTCTGTAACATCAGCATAGTGCTAGAACAATTGATCATTGTAAACAAGACTTCTAGTGCTAAAACAATTGATCTTTGTAAACACGACTTCTAGTGCTAGAACAATTGATCATTGTAAACACGACTTCTAGTGCTAGAACATTTGATCATTGTAAACACGACTTCTAGTGCTAGAACAATTGATCATTGTAAACACGACTTCTAGTGCTAAAACAATTGATCATTGTAAACACGACTTCTAGTGCTAGAACAAATGATCATTGTAAACAAGACTTCTAGTGCTAAAACAATTGATCATTGTAAACACGACTTCTAGTGCTAGAACAATTGATCATTGTAAACACGACTTCTAGTGCTAGAACAAATGATCATTGTAAACACGACTTCTAGTGCTAGAACAAATGATCATTGTAAACAAGACTTCTAGTGCTAAAACAATTGATCATTGTAAACACGACTTCTAGTGCTAAAACAATTGATCATTGTAAACACGACTTCTAGTGCTAGAACAATTGATCATTGTAAACACGACTTCTAGTGCTAGAACAATTGATCATTGTAAACACGACTTCTAGTGCTAGAACAATTGATCATTGTAAACACGACTTCTAGTGCTAGAACAATTGATCATTGTAAACACGACTTCTAGTACTAGAACAATTGATCAAAACACGACTTCTAGTGCTAGAACAATTGATCATTGTAAACACGACTTCTAAGCATCGTTGAGTTATCTCTTAAAGTATGCAAGATTTGTTTTGTACATGTATCAACTTTGTATCATGCACTCTCTTTGCTGTACCGTTTCTCGATATTGACTGTTATACAAAAGTAACTTACTAAATATATGTGAACATTACGGATACATTGCTCTTTTATTGTCGATGGCTGTAGCTTATAAGTTTATAGCTTTTCTATTGAAAAGGTAGTTAGAAGTTGAAACGTCAGATGGAAGTCTTCAAGAACTTGATGTAAATGGCTATAATGTGTTTCTGTCTTTTATCAAATGTTTTTCCCTTTTAAATATCGGATTATGGTTAGAGCACTTAAAGTTATACCACATATGTTGTAATCTTAAAAAATGTTTATATTGTGTTCCAGGGCCAAAAACGAATAAGACCAAAACACACGTATTCCTCAGCTATGCTTGGCCGGACAAGGAATTGGTTCTCAACATCAGAGATAAACTTCGGGTAAGCTGGATTTATTTTCTCTTTTAACCAAATCAGATTAAATGTATAATCTTGTCCAAATGAATGGTGAATGGTGTTTTAACCCATTACCAAACATTAATTACATTTTACCACTTTGTTGCAGACGACTATGGAAAAAAACTGTGGGAAAAGGAGAAATTGCGCGTGACAAGCCATTTCTTTTGTTCCGACAATGTGTTCTGCCATATCAGCATATAATTTTCCGGTTTTATCACAGTTTGAAATGTCGTCTGCAAATTTTCAATTTCAGACAGTCGAAAATTTGGCGATTGGTAAAAGGTTAAAGGCGCTTACCCATAGGTGGGAGGAGATATGGAAGTTAAAAATGGATTTCTTTGAATTTCCCAACAGCTGTAGTGTTATACGAAACACATACAACAAAATTAGATCGTTTTTTAATTCTTTATAGTGTATATACTACGGTGGCACTGTGGTGACATGTGTAATAATATTTTTTCCAATTCCGTTTTCTCGAGATAATGAATTTTATTATCAAGGGAAAACGAGACAAACCTTGTTCGTTTTGTCGAGATATTATTTTTTTTATGTCGGGGAAACAAACTCTGATTCGTTTTGTTGAGTTGATATTTTTCATTATCTTGAGAAAACAAATCTTTTTCGTTTTCTCGAGATAATATTTTTTTTTATGTCGAGAAAACAAACTTTGCCTCATTTTCCCTTTATAATGAAATTTATTATCTCGAGAAAACGGAATTGGAAAAAAAAATTATTACACATGTCACCTCAGTGCCACCGTACTATGCAGTTAATTTACATGTATTTAGACATTGAGAGAGTTTGTAGAAAAAAACCATGACTAGTTCACACACATGAAATAAGCGACTCAGCTGAGTCGGCGTTCGTGAAACGCGATTTGAGATTGAAACTCAGCTGGGTAAAATAAGCAACTTAAGTTGTTTTGTCTTATAAAACTAAGATCATACTTTCTTGTCATGAAACCGGTCCTCGGTTCTCAGTCTAAATAAGCACATGTTGTATTTATTCAGGCAGAAGGATACGCAATATGGATCGATATAGAAAAGATGGGTAAAGCTACGTTGGAGACCATGACTGAAGCCATAGAGAATTCGGCGGTCGTGCTGGTGTGTATGTCCGAGAAGTATAAACAGAGTCCTAACTGTAGAACAGGTAGGTGGAAACAATTTATTTAATTGATTAATTATTATTATACTTAAAGCAAGACCCTCTTAACGTAGGTACGATTTGCTATTTATATTGTTTCCCACAGAGGCGGAATACACATTCCAGTTGAAGATGGACATCATATAATGATGCAGAATTCAGTAAAAAAAAATGTACCTCGCTTTTTTTAATGTCAAACTCCTCTATACGTCGGAGTAAATACGGAGGTTCCGAATTCTTCGTTAATTATTTCTGTCTTTATATTTCGGACGTCTATATGTCAAACTCTCTCAATGTCGAGCAATTTTATGAGGGGGTCCGTTGAACTTCGAGGTATAAAGATTCAATAAGTTAATCGCGCTCTCGTGCCATGTTTATGTTTCAATCGAACTATACCAGGCCTGAGACATGAAAGATGTTTGATGCAAGCATCAAACGGAAGCCGTAATGTTTTGGTGAACAATCTGACATGAAAAAACTCAAGCAGTGGTGTTTATCCCTACCTGTAACCATGACGGGGGGGGGGGGGGTATCGGAATCCTTTAAAATCATACCAGGTTATAGTGATGCTCTGGGTAGTTAAAAAGCGGAAACATATATATGAAACCATTTTAAAATTGTTCTATGCAAGTTGAATGTACAGACTTGAAAAGTCTATTTTGACATTTGACCCCTTAGTGTTACCTTGACTCTTAGCAATCAATGTTTCCGCAATATTCTTCCTCATCATGGAGAACATTTGTGCCAAGTTATATTAAAATCCCTGCATGTATGAAGTTATGCTCTGGACAAGAATTTTCCTCTGTGAGATTGACTTTTGACCCAGAGACTTTTTGCATGTGCAGGACACTGTCTTATAAAGGTGAACATTTGTACCAAGTTATAGAAAGCATGACCTGAGATAAGGGGTGATTGGAATATGCGCGGTTGTCTACCTACTATTGTATTTGTCCTATATCACCTGTTTACACTTTGTTAATATATGACCATATACTGCGTTGGACCTATACTGTACCCTCTATTTATATCCGTCACGGTGAACAACTTGTTAATGGGTTCGCCTCAGGCCAGGGTGATTGAAGGTTCGAGCCCCATGGGAGGCATTTGTCCAGATTATGTTTCTCGTGTAACTTGTTCCGAAAGTGGCCGGTTCGTGAGCCGCGAGCTAGTTAAATGTAATGGTTACCGACTTCCATCCGCTTGACGCCGGGCACACCACCGTCATAGTGATAGAAGTTGGGAGGTATAATCAGTGAAAATTGTATCATAAGCCTAAACTGCCTGGTCTTTTCAATAGGGGTGACACTACAAAACGGAAAACCTATATTTTTCCCTCAAAGGCGGAATATACTTTCCAGCAGAAAATCCATTAATGATGCAAAGTACAGTAGGATGTCTGGATCTCGACCTTCTGTATGTCAAACGTCGAACTCTCTCAATGTAGAACAATGTTATGAAGAGGTCCCTGGAACTATTTATATTCTTTCCCTCAGAGGCGGAATATACGTTCCAGCTAAAGAAGGACTACATTCCATTGATGATGCAGAAGAAGTACCGCCCGGACGGTTGGGTGGGAACCATACTCGGCGCCAAACTCTGCTTCGACTTCAGCGGGAAGTATCCATTCGAGAAATCCTTCCAGGGTCTGCTGAAAGAACTAAGGGGGCGTGGCAAGGTCACACCCAATACCACGCCAGGGGATAACAACGGTAAGTTTTTAGTGGTGCCCCAGACTTTTGGGACCACATGTTGTTTGACTTGATAACACTCATAGTATCATGTGCTTTAGAATCTTTAAAGAAAATGGAAAAAATGTTTTGATTTATAAATGAGAGTCTCCTTGTTGAAATATTATCAATGGAGAATTATTTATTTATTTATTTCAAAGTGCAGGCATGTCAGCAACACTGCCATTGGCCTATACATAATAAAAACCTTGCAAAATAGTATAAATACATAAGTAAAGTAATATGTACTTTTCAGAGAAAGGCAAACACAACATTAAGTACAATGAAAACATTTCCATTAAAAAGACAGAGGATAATAGTAACAAATAAAGGGTTGTTTTACAGTTCATTGTATCTAATCCTGGGAGCATCCCCTGACACATTTTGCTGTTTTAAGTTTAACAGTTCTGTTTTAAGATGAGATGATAAGATGTTGAAATTTTGAACAGTATTAAAAGTGGTTACTTATAAGTAGTCCTGTCACTACTGTCATTTTGGAACCGATAACTAGGTGCCGTATAACATTTGTGATATCTGGCACTTACCATGTAACACATGCACGTGACAAATCATGATGTCATAAGAATGCCATGACGTCACGTTTACACCGTTCTCTACTTATTTTTTCCCTTTTTATTGTGTTTTATTTACATCTTGTTTGTTTGAAAAAATAGATAAAGGTAACAGGATAAATAGAATAGATGGTTGGTGTCTTTGAATGGGAAAAGTTATCGGGCTCGGCTTCGGATTATTATCCGTTTCGCCTTCGGCTCACCGGATAATATTCCTAAGCCTTGCCCGATAACGTTTCTGATTCACGACACCAACCATCTATTCTCTATTTATCGTAAATCTTCTACTTTGAGCAAATCATTACGAAGTGATACTACGTTTTGACACCGCTTTTGAGACCGCTAGTTGTTTGTCTTGATAAAACTAATCCGACCATGTGTTTGGAGTATTTAAAGAGTCTAAAGGTAGAATCAATTCATGGTTCTTAAATGGGGGTGCTCTCTTTGTTGTGGTGCCATCAATTGAGTATTATAAGAATAATATAAATTGAAATCCAATATTAAGACATATTTTACGATGGTCTTTACAGTATAGGGTGTTTGTGACAAAATGAAATCAAATATTTGGTTAGTGCATAATAGGGTTGCATTGTGATGGACTTTTTAACCCTTTACCAAACGCCTAATTTTCGACTGTCCAAAGTTGGAAGAGTTTGCAGACGACATTTCAAAATGTGATAGAATTGAAAAATAATCTTCTGATAGGGTAGAAAACATTGTATGAAAAGGAGAAATTACTTCTTAAGAGCAATTTCTACTTTTCCCATTATTCATTCTAAAGTCGTCTGCAACAAACTGGTCAAATGTCGTTATTGTTTGGCAATCGGTTAATCGGTTTGTGAGTGTATGCGTCTGTAACGCTTTAATTGGTGGTGGGTTGACCTCTTTTTTCTCTCTCTCTTTTCCATTCCCTAGATCATCACTCAGATCCGGCCATGGTCCACTCCATGTCTCTCTCATCACATACCAGTGCTGGTAGGTGTTTTATATTAACATTTGCGTTTCTTAAAGGGACATAAAAGGAGATAAGTAGAAATTAAATACTTAAAAAATATATGGATTTCTTTTATTATTTTCATTAAAGTCATGACAATTTACGAATGCATTGAGACCCTATTAAATAGACTTCTTTAACATAAGTTATTTTGTGCTTGAAATATAGTAGTCTCCATCTCTATCATGTTTATCAACAACCTATTTGTTTACATATTCAAAATAATGAATTCTGATTGGTCAGTTCAAACATTTGTGTATCAACTGTCAAGGTCAGGGGTGAAGAATCACACAATTAAACTGGTTAATCTGGGTTAATTCTTGTTGGCTTTCACGTTTAAGTTGTGCTGATGGGTTTTTTTTTGGTGATAAATATTTGAATCTGACCAAAGGTTTACCAATTAATATAGTTTTATATATCATTAATCTCCTTTTATGTGCCTTTAAAGGGACTATTTAGAATAGCGTGTTCTTAGTTTCTCCATCGTTTTTCTTTATGTAACTCTAAAGACCAGAAGTATCATTTCATCCATAGATGACGTTGAAAAATAACTTTTAAACTAAGAAGATTAACCATATCACCTGTAAAGCAGTGTTCTTATTTAATTTGTATTCATTAGTTCCTATAATATTCTTTTACAGTATTATTAAGGCAGGTGTTTATGCCTTTCGACATGTAAGGCTTTTAATGAATTAAAAAGGTCAATTTGATATCCTTTTTCGTCATGTTTGGTATTTAGTGAATTTAAAAAGGGCAATTCAATGTCCTTTTCCAACTTGTTAGGCATTAAGTGAATTAAAGAAAGGTAAATTGAAATCCTTTTTGACATGTTAGGCAATTAATTAACGAAAAAGAGTCAATATGATATCCGTTTTAAGGCATTTAGTGAATTTAAGAAAAGGTCAATTTGTTATCAATGTTCGACATAAAGTGAATTTAAAAAAGTCATTTTGATATGTTTTTTGACATGTAAGGCATTTAGTGAAAGAAAAAAAAGGTCAATTTAATATCCTTTTTCTACATGTTATGCATTTTGTAAATTTAAAATAAAGGTCTATTTGATGTCCTTTTTTGACAGGTTATGTATTAAGTGAATTTAAAAATCAGTTTTATATCATTTTTCGACATGTTAGGCATTTAGTGAATTAAAAGGGGTCATTCATATGTCCTTTTTCAACATGTTTGGCATTAAGTGAACAAAAGAAAGGTCAGTTGATATCCTTTTTCGCTGTTTCAGGAACACCTGTACATCACATGCCTTTAAACTCCGCCATCCTTAACATGGGCCAAGAGGAACTGATCAAATGGCTCCGGAACACAAAACTCACAGAGTAAGTTTTGTTGTTTTTTCTTTTATCATTGTTTGTATTTTATTGAATTATTTGTCCCTTTTTTAGTATTTGTTGCCTCCAAACCCTGTTATGTTATGCTTGGTCACATTCGTCTTTTTCTTTTTCCTTTTTTGTCTTTAGTTATTGTCTCCAAACACAATCTTTAATACACGTTAGATTTTTTTAATCATGTTTTATTTTATGAATTTGTATTCCTTTACTTTCGTAAGTTCCAAAAAACGTCCAGAAACTTCAACAAACGCAAAGCTTAAACAAACTTTCCAAAATATCAAATCTTAAACAAACGTTCCAAAATACCAAGGCTTATACAAACGTTCCAATATGTCAAGGGTAAAAAAACGTCCCGAAATGTGAAAGCTTAAACGAACATATTCGAAATATCAAAGGCTTATACAAACGTTCCAAAATAACAAGGGTTTAAAAAACGTTCCATGATATCATAGCTAAAACAAACGTATTCGAAAAATCAAAGGATTTACCAAACTTTCCTAAGTATAAAGGCTCTAAACAGATGTTCGAAGATATCGAAGCCATAACACCCTTTCCAAAATATAAAGGCTTGGACAAACATTTCCTAAACATGCATGCGATCTCATTATGTCTTTCTTCGTATTTCAGATGTATTCCAGCTTTTATGGAGTTTGATGGCCGTCTTTTAATGCAACTCAAAATCATGAGAACAGAGGTAAGTTGGTTTTGTCTACAGACATCGTTCTCTTTTATTATAAGACAATGCATGACCCAGTAGGTTTTATCGACAGTGCTTACATGAGAACAGAGGTAAGTTGGTTTTGTCTACAGACATCGTTCTCTTTTATTATAAGACAATGCATGACCCAGTAGGTTTTATCGACAGGGCTTACATGAGAACAGAGGTAAGTTGGTTTTGTCTACAGACATCGTTCTCTTTTATTATAAGACAATGCATGACCCAGTAGGTTTTATCGACAGGGCTTACATGAGAACAGAGGTAAGTTGGTTTTGTCTACAGACATCGTTCTCTTTTATTATAAGACAATGCATGACCCAGTAGGTTTTATCGACAGGGCTTACATTAACATAGGTTCTACTTAACCGCAATCGTATATTTCAGTAAATTCATGTCTTTGGTATCGTTGTTCATATCATATCGGGACCTCCGTGGCCTAGTGGTTAGAGTACAGAACTTGAAATCACATGGCCCCTCTCCGCGTGGGTTCAAATCCTGAGAGGGATATGGATTTTCATGAGAGGCAGTCTCCCGACTGACTTACGGAATGCCGATGGTTCTACCCGCCTTGACCAGCCCTTATTGGCAGTTGAGTATGGGGTCTTCCTCCATCATTAAGAGTCGGGCATCGCTACATAACTGAAATAATGTTGATGTGATGTAAAACCCATATATATACTCATATCATATCTTTACTGGTTTTACGTATTTTACAGGCACCGGAATTCTTCTATCAGTGTTTAGAGAAAAGACTGAACATGTCTCTGATAGAGATTTTGAAGTTCACCCGAGCGCTTGAAGAGTTGCAATGAGAGCGTGACATCATGCAGTCCAGCATAGAAACATACAGGCGTGGCCCATCAATAATAGATACACGTTGGACAGGTCAATTTTTTTTTCGGACGCCTGTTGAAGTCGACGTGACATGTACTGGTGGTCTTCTATGTCTGACCAGGGATTTTGTTCAAGCATGAGCGTCTCTTGTTGCTGATGAAAGACTAAGATACATAAATACGTGTACCGACATCCGTAATGTAACTGAAAACGTATCGTGGATTACTTGGCAGCTGGCCTGGATCCAATCTGTTTGCATATGCATGAAGTTGGTCCATGTACTATAAGGGTTGAATTGGAAAGAGTCAAATGCATGCTAATTTTCGAGAAATCATATTGATTAAAAAGCTGAATTTAAAAAGCAAAAAGCTGGTGTGACTGAATTTTTTTAAAAAATGCATGATTCTAAAGGAATTTACAGTTGTTAAGGTGCCTTTAATGGGTCCCTGATATAAAATACAAAACATCTTCAATATCATTTTTTACTTGTAGTTTTCCGAAAACTGAAGGGCAGTCTTTTTTTTTATTGAACTCAACTAAATCGTTGAGATATTCATATGAGTACTCCCCAAAAAAGATTGCAGAAGAGCAAGTTAGCGTGTACACAAATCATGTCCTTTAAAGGTGTTTGTTCACAGATGTGACGAAATTTGGTAAGTAAAAATTGATTTCTTTAAATCGTCTTTAAAACAGACGTACATATATCATACGCACCGAAGAATAGTTATTGGAAGTAAAATAAGAACATACCGGTACTTTAATTCTTCAAAGTAATATAACATGTAATTCAATCCAAAAGCAGCGTGACACCGCTTTTGAGATCTACCGCATATTAACTGTACATACTTAGATTCATTGAAGCTTCTTGAATCAATTATGCTTTTAATAACTACTTTTAATTCTATATAAAACATAAATACAAAAACTGTACTGTTTAAAAGACATTTTATTTTGAATTTCAAACTTTCTCTTCTGTGAATAAGCACCTTTAAGTACGAACATTAAAGGGGTTTAGAGAAGCAATTGTGTTGTTGATACAGGGAATAGGCCGTACATTTTGATCTTGATATATACTCCTTGATAGTAGCTATGATGTTTTTGCTGATTCAACAATTTTTCTGTTATGTAATGGCTTTCCTGGATCCCCTAGTACTGGACTGGGGCTCTGAAGCTTTGAAGGCACTTGCCAAATGTCACTCCAATATAACCAGAGGTGTCGATGGGCTTGAACTCCTGACCCCCGATTTGATTGTAACAATATTTTAATTTGCGAACCTGACCTTCTTTTGATGTCTGTTTGTAGACATTATATAGCCAGCCATCTTTATATAAATATCACCAATACATCATGTATAATACACATGTGTTAATATTTGTATAAGCTTGTTATCTTTAATCATTGTTTATGAAATGTACATTCAAATTATATCAAAATATCATTTATGAATTAAAGCTGCTTGTTCACAGATTGGAAAATTTGAAAATCAATGTAATTATCATTGAAACAATACAGTTTTTGTATTGTGATGCAATTTGTATTGAATAAAAATCTTTTGAATTAAAATCAGTTCAAAAGTGTCAACACATGTAAGTTTAAAGGAATCCAAAACCGTTGCAATGCTTTTGGATATATATACATAATTGTTCACTGTTTACAGGTTCTAAATACTTTCCCTCATAGTTCTGGAACCAACTTCATTCCTATGCAAACAGGTTAGATCCAGGCTAGCTCCCAAGTAGATTGATGGCTGGCCTGTGGTCCAATATGTTTTCTACCATGAGCATTTTTCCTCAACAGAATTAAGGTTTTAAAAAGCAGAGGACACAAGAAACTATAATTTTGAAAATGACCTAGCATTCTAAGGGTTAAATGATAATTTCAATTACATTGGCTATTCTCCAGTGCACTTCAGCTTTGGTATAGCTTAAAAGAAATATATATTAGTCATTCAATTTTTTTTTATAATTCGTGAACAAGCACCTTGAACGCTTCGAGTAACTTGCAAGGATAAATGTCCGAAAATTCAAAGAACACTCTCATGTTTAGTTAGATCCATACCTTTTGTATGTATTTAGTTTTATCGTATCTAAGGAAGAAGAAGCAAGAAACCTTTTAGGCTAAAGGAGAAAATGATCGTAAGAACAATTACTCTTAATACATAAACATTTGAGATAAATGGAAGAAATGCTATAAGTGAGCAATAACTCATGTTGTTGTAATTTCTTCTGCGTTGCAGATAATAGTTGTGGAACATGAATTTCATATTGCAATTTGTCAGTTTTTTTCGATTTTGGCGTCTCAAAACTTCGCTAGATATTACGTCAAATTATTCTAACCTTTATAGGGCTTATGCAACCTGGTTGGATCCAGGCCAGCCGCCAAGTAAATTGGCGGCTGGCCTGTGCTCTAACCTGTTTGCTACTCTGGGTTTCTCCTCATCAAAATCAAGCATATATTAAAGGTTTTAAAAAAGCAGGAAAGAAAAATCTATTTTTAGAAAAACACCCAGCATTCTAATGGTTAAGTGTTTGAAATTTCTGAAAGCAAAACATGGCGGATCGATGGTTTTCCTTGCGAAGGAATCAAGTACAGGCATGGACAATAAATGGACGTTCATGACCAAAAGATTTTTCTTTTGAAAAGATCCTATTTTTGACCTTGCACTTGTAGATAACATTGGAAGTTGTACAGGTATATGTATATAAATGAGCAGTCGTTAGAACACTATCCGATTTGTTTGGTACAAAGCAATTCGTGAACAGTCTTTCGTTTGCTGCACATTGTGCGTTCAAGTACATTTCACAAAAGTTATATTTACACAAGAAAAAAACGTGTATACATCTACATCGTGTGATTTTTTATGGGTTTTACATCGCATCAACATTATTTCAGTTGTGTAGCGATGCCCGACTTTTAATGATGGAGGAAGACCCCATACTCAACTGCCCATAAGGGCTTGTCAAGGCGTGCGGTCTTTAACGAAATGAGTTTTGACATGTTTTTTTGCAACAACATCTTATACAAACGTTTCTACATGTATGGATTTTTTATGTTCAAAATTCAATTCTACTATAATTCCAAAATCCAATGGTACTAGAAATCCCAATAGTTCACTATATATATGAGTGCAAGTATCGCTTTCATATTCTTGATCAGCAATGCAGGACGAACAAATCATCTCAAAAAAGATATCTCACCAAATAAATGCCTTCATTGTTTCTTTAGATTTCGATTTCTTCTAAACCAATGATTTCGGATGTGTTAAAAAAAAACTTGAGTTGTTGTCGAAGTTGACTGTGTTTTAGATAAACGAAAGGAATATTACTCAACCGTTGTCGATTATAACATGGTATCATATGAGAACATTTGATAAAGATTTTGGGTTTCAAACAGTTGTTCAACAAGCTTTAATGCTTTAACGTTATCCTCGACGTAATTTCATGCAATAAATTGTTGTAGATTTGATGATTTTGAGAGAAAAAAACGTGTTGTTGAATTTTTTAAAACATAATTCAGTTATTGTAGAAATAATTTCAGAAATAGCTCATTCCCTTTGGTCGTTTCAACTTCTTGTTCAATTTTCAAACCTTCTTACCATCTAAATTATGATGATTTTGATCTCCTATGTACCTTTTCGAGTTGCTGCTTTGTTTGACAGATACAGTCTTCTTTGTTCACAACTAGCTAAAGTATTTCGAAATGAAGGCATTTTAAACTTGGTGAGATTTTTGTCATAGGAACTGTTTTACATAAATTAACCTTTTTTATGTACCAATTTCTTACATTTTGCATGGTTTGTCTAGACTAAATGGGTACCTACCTATACGAGTAAGTGTTTATTGTTAAAATTGGGTTGGCATATGTTAACAGGTTTCATCTCCAATGTTTGTTTTTTACATCATATGTGTGATTGTATTTTACATTCTGTTGCAGTCTTTAAGGTTTGTTAACTGAAGTGACAATGCCAAAGTTTGTTTTTACATTATTTGTGTGTTTGAACATTATGTCTGATTTTATATTTTTCTATTGATTACCAAGGAAAATCAGTGGAGTATCAAAGGATAATGTTTTCAACTGAGCAATTATTAGAAATTACTCTTTGAGTTAGGTTCTCTTTTTGGGTGGTTATTTTAAAAAGCTGTTTGTTCACAGATGTTAGGACAATTTGATATTAAGATTGTATTTGTTTGATATTATATAGCAGATGTAATGCTTTATGAGACATACTGGAGTATAGCCATTTGAAAAAAATAATTTGTATATAAATTTTTAGAGCCTGTTCCGACTGTTTACACAATATAACTTTTGCGAGTATTATTTTTCAAAGGTTTTTTATGATACTTGTTTTTAAGTAATGTTTACTGAAGTGTTGGGACCAAAATTTGAAATAAAACATAACGTTTAGTTAATAATTAATCTGCCAAAAAAGGATTCATGTTACCGACACATACACAATTTTACAAATATGTAAGTATAGTTTAAAAAATGAAAAGTTTAAGATTGTTTTAAATCAAATATAGTGTTTTAAAGAAAATTATTGTTCTTGTTTGAGGTATACTTTTATTGAAGTGTTAAGTTTAATGTAGTTTATAGTAATGTTCTCACATTTATTTACTGTATGTTTTAGTTATTGTGATTTATTTTTTAGTTTTCATTTTGATCTCATTGTTTTTCGCTCGGAACCCGACACAGGTTCTTGTTATATACAGTAGAGTATCTTCTCATTGTCCTCAATACGTGGAAGAAATCAAAGCGCTGATAGCGCTGATAGCGCTGAAGGACTAAGATGCGTAAAGCAAGATGATTAAGGATACATTTGAAAATTTCTTTGGGCATCATCTCGAGGAAAACAGCTGCTCCTTTTACCACCAATTACTATTATTAATATTTCTGTGAACAGAGACTGAACGATAGTCTATTTTTCTAACATCTAGATATTTTACGATTTCTCATGAGGCAACAGTTGTAATAATATAGAGCAAAACAAAGGGAGTAAATCCGGACTACATTCCTAGTTCCAAGAATGTTTAAGTCCGCACAGTGAAGGCGGGTGTTTAATAAGTCATTGGGTTCAGACCGCTGTTTGTGTATCGATAACGTACCGTCCCCCAAAAAGTGGTATGTAAATTCAATGGACTGAGCAGATGACGCACCCTTAGTCCAAAAACGGGAAACCGATGTATTTGTTCTCTATTTCCATGTCTTAATACTTCAGACATCTATACGTCGAACTCTCTGTCAAAGACTTCGAGGTATAGAGTTTCGACTGTACTCAAATACTCGCTATTTTAAACCACTTTCTTGCAATGTGATGTACTTTAGATTTGTTCTAGTATAGATGTTTTTCATGGTGTAACAGATCCTAAGCATTTCCAATGCATAATCGCTTACGATGTCTGAAATAAACTCAGACACCAAATACAAATACCTTATTTAGACGTAAACGAACACTACCATTTGCTTTATACCAATGATCACTGATCAGACGTGATTATGTCTTGTTGCTTTTTATTTGCTCGGTCTGTTACAAATGTAAATTTGATACATAGAGACTGCTTTCCTACTAGAAATTAATTGATAAGAACCTTTTTTGGGTGATGGATCGATTTTTGTTTGTGCCATAATGATGTTGCTTGAGTTTTATTTTTGTTTTTTTTATCTCACTTTCGTTTTATTACATATTCCAACTTTTGGGTATTGCTTGTGTTTGCGTTTCTGCAGGTGTAAAAGTATGACACGTAGAACTTCAATACTAGACCAATGTTTACATATTTGTTTGATATGACATTAGCTGTTTTGTGTGTGAAACGCTTATTTTTTTCAAAAGTAGTAATTTTTATAACAGTATTATTTATAAGTATATATGCATAAATCAATATGATTTTTTTATAAATTCTATTCGGTTTTTTTTTTATTTTTTATTCTTTTTACATGTTTTTATTGTTGTTTTGACTTTTTTAGCATCAAGTTTGCTGTGATTTCTTTTTAAATTTCTTCACCATTTTCTAGTAAAATATACATATTTAAATCATTAATTGTTCTCAGAGTTGTTACTGCCCGGTCTGGACGATTACTTTTCCTACAGTAGAAAATATATACCTCGTTTATCCGGACCCCGATTATCCGGGTGTCTCGCAATCCGAACGAGATTGTAAGGGAACGGAATTATTTGACCAGTTTTTTACAGACGACTTTTTAAAATATTGTGGGTAAAGGAGAAATTACTCGTGACGAGCAATTTATCATTTTCCCACCATGTTTTCTGCCATATCAGAAGATTACTTTTGAATTCCATCACGTTTTGAAATGTCTTCTGCAAACTCTTTCAATTTGGGACGGTCGACAATTTGGTGTTTGCTAAAGGGTTATAAGTATACACGTGCATACAGACCGTTTATGTTTTAATGTGTATTAGAACATGCTCTGCTTCATTAGTCCGGACAAAGACCTAATAAACATGTTAATTAGGTCTTTGGTCCGGATGATTCTGTAATCCGGACATTTTGTTGGGACCGCACTTGTTCGGATTTACGAGACATCACTCGAACTTTCTAATTATCAATCTTCTCTATACGTCGAAGTAAATACGGGGTCCCGAATTATTTGTTCTTTATTTCTATGTCGATATTTTCCTGACATCTATACGTCGAAGTCTCCCTTTACCAAACATTTTTATCCGGTCACTTGAACTTTGAGATATAGAGATTCGACTGTAATAATGGACAGCTTGGAAATTCCGCATCATGTCCTCTCTCAAGTCATAGATTAAGAGTGGAAAAGGGCAGACACATGAGCGTAGCTAGAAAATATAGAATTGGTCTTTACTGTCACAATAATTACAGTAAAACTTTTGTCGAGGATGAATATCATGTATTTTTCGTATGTCAAAAGTAGGCAGAAGTACGAGCACAAAATCTTTCAACATGGTACATCGAGGGAGACACTAGATTTGATTTCATCAAACTTCTACAACTGAATGATTCCAGAAAGTAAAAACTATTATGCAAAAAAATATTTTCTTTTACAAATCTAGCTGATCTGTATTTTGGGTTTAAATTCGTTTTCTATAGAAACCGGTTTTGATTAAAATTTAATGCCATCTTGAATATGAATTGGATGCTTTTATCATAGAAGTTAGTTTGAACAATACTGTATTTTGCAGTTTGTATTTAGTAAATTTCATAAATGTGTTTATTTAATCAGGGACATAACAATGTTTGTTATTGGACGCAAAGTCCTTGTGATATGTATTTTGGGCCGGAGGCCTTTTTGTACAAATAAAACATTCTGCGTTCTGTCCATCCTAACGTTTTGAAAAGCATTGAGTATTCCAAATTTACTCTGCGAATTCCTAATAGATGCGTATAAAAATCCATCTTTGAGCTATTGTTAAGTAGTAGATCTTGCTGTATTTGACCGTGTTGCGTACATTTTCTACTTCCTGTTTTTTTTTTAATTTGCATTAGTTCATTACCTCGTTAATTGAACATTGGAATAGGGTCTGCCTTTATAATCTCTTTAAGAAAAAAATATTTACATGTTAACAGATGTCAACAATGATAAAATGTATGTCAATGACATAAACGTTAATATTGTTTATGATACTAACTTTTACAAAGGATCAATAATCTAAATGATTTGTTTTAGATAGTTCAGGACCTAAAACAACCTTTCAAAAAAAAAATCCAAAATTTGAAAATTTTATCGAACTTTCCAAAGGATCAAGGTTGTTCAACAAACCATTCGGAAAAATCAATGACACGCAGACGTTTCTAAAAGATCAAACACTTAAACAAATCTTTCCTAAATATCACGGCCTTTTTCAAATGTTTCAAAAAGATTACGGACTAAAGCAAACGTTTCCAAAAGATCACAGACTTAAGCAAACATTTCCAAATAATCAAAGATTTTAACTAGCCTTTTTCCAAATACTAGTAATCAAAGACTGAAACGAATCTTTCCAAAAGATGATGATATAGATTATCACCCCTTCCAAACAAAGGAGGTTGATTTTGTAACTATGGACTCTTGGGTTCGATCCCTACCATTAGCACTGGTTTCCTATGAATGCCGTTAAGGAAGACATTCAGAGACCTAATCTAGTAGTGGTAAATGCAAGGGAGGGCTTGGATATATAAACGAAATGATATAATTACAAACTAAAAGACAGTGTTGCAAACGGCTACCTTTAATAACTCCTCAGAGAAAGAAAGTAAAAAAAGATATGTCTTCGAAACGATACCGTTTTTTAATTATTGTTTGATATACAATTAAAAAGTAGCTATTGAAAGCATAATTAATCCAGAAGGCGTCAATTTACGTACAATTAATATGCTGTAAATTTCACAAGGGATGCCAATTTTTTTTGTTTTTTGTTGTTAAAATACATGTTAATTCACTCTGTACATACGTTTTATAATCTAAAACGATCTAATATTGTTTCCATTTTTGTAGGGTGTATATTATTTAACAGAATAACTATTGTGCAGTTTTAAAAAAGAAATTATTTTTTAACTTCAAAATTTCCTTACATTAGTTACATTAAGAGCAATTTCTCCTTATCCCACAATGTTTTCAGCCCTTTCCGAAGATTATTTTTCAAATTCATTAAATGTCTTCTGCTAACTCTTTCAATTTTCGACAGTCGAAAATTTGGCCTTAGGTAAAACCATAACAAACATAAAGCAAACAAGAAACTCAAAATGGTTAGTAACGTCTTTTTTTTGAAGAATTTGTGAAGAGAGACCCCTCCCCGATTGTATACTTCTTCGAATGATACTGGTATTTTGTATGTACAAATAAAAAACTATAATGAACACTGGCTGGTGTTAGGTTTGTTATTATTTTGCAACCCTTATAGATTCGCTTTTGATGCTTCTGTTGTTATTTTACTGGAATTTACAACTGCTAGAATTTTTTCAAGAGAATTCAGTTATATTGTGAAAACAGTTCATTTTAAGAGGTCGTCGGTCACTGTAGCCTGAATCTGAAACCATCAGGCTTCATGGTCACATTAGAAATATATTTGAGAAGTAATAGAGAATAGATGGTTGGTGTCGTGAATCGGAAATGTTATCGGGCAAGGCTTAGGAATATTATCTGGTGAGCCGAAGGCGAAACGGATAATAATCCGAAGCCGAGCCCGATAACATTTCCCATTCAAAGACACCAACTATCTATTCTATTTATCCTGTTACCTTTATGTATTCTTTAAAAGAAAAAAGATGAAAATAAAACACGAGAAAAAAGGACAAAAATAAGTAGAGAATGAAGTAAACATGACGTCATGTCGTTCTTATGACGTCATGATTCGTCACGTGCGCGTGATATATGGCTAGTGCCGGATATCACAAATGTTATACGGCACCTAGTTATCGGTCCCAAAATGTCACTAGTGACAGGATAATATGGTTTATTTCTAGG
Organism: Cerastoderma edule; assembly: GCA_947846245.1. Classification (NCBI taxonomy): domain Eukaryota; kingdom Metazoa; phylum Mollusca; class Bivalvia; order Cardiida; family Cardiidae; genus Cerastoderma; species Cerastoderma edule. Next base: position 18,971,115 of record OX401421.1, read on the forward strand.
GGGATTTACATTGCGTCAAAATTATTTCAGTTATGTTGCAATGCCCGACCCTTAATGACTTAATGATGGAAGAAGACCCAAAACTCAACTGCCCAAACTAAAACCGGAAAGAACCACCAGAATATCGTTAGTCAGTCGGGAGTGTGTCTCTCATAAAAATCCAAATGCAGCGACCGGGATTCCAACCCACATGGGGAAGGAACATATGATGTCAAGTTCTGAAATCTAACAACTTGGCAACGAAGGCCCAAATAGTTAGTAATTCAAGAGGGGATAACATCTTCCTTTTATGAAAATATAAATATGTCTAAATATAGACATAATCACATACTTGTGATAAATTTTTGTGATAAAACCGCTGTCTCGTCTCGCTACTTTTGTACAATTGAAAATAGGTTCACAGTCCAATGTCGTAGGGCATAGATTTGTTGTAATTCAGAACTATTTTCCTTTGTTCTATGTCGATGGCACAGTTAAGATGTCTTATTAACTTCATCTTGACATTAATGTGTACCATGGTTGCACCTTCTTTACCACATTTTTTTAGAAATTCAGACAGTTCAATTACCATTTTTGAAACATTAAACAGGTGTTCAGCCGCCTTATCAATTAGAAACAATTCCTTGTCATTACTACAAACAAGCTGTTTTGGATAATTGACACGCAAAATTGTTCATTTTGCTTTTGAGTATTTATCATTTTAACGGCACGTTGTTATCCCCAAATGTCAAGTTGGCGGTCAAAGATGTCAATTTTGCCATGTTGTAAAGATAAGCATCAAAAAGAGTTGCGACCGCCAAAGGTTAATTATCATGAAAAATTTGGGCTAAAGAGCGTATATTACTTTAATCAAGAAGTTGTGAGCCCTAAAAGGTCATACGCCTGTTAGTTTTGAGATCTGAAGTTCCCATTGACACACACAATGTTAGATTTTGTATTTTCAAGGCTCTGCTGAATAAGTTTAGTGTTTTCTCTACTTAGCTACATGCTTAAACACAAAATTTGTCTATTAAATTATTTAAAAAATAACTGAAAAATAAATTACCACAATCGTCTCACTATTTTTCTACGCAGCAAAGTGTATCAAATACCGTCCGAACCTCGGAAAGCCAGTACATAATCTGTCATAATGGATGAAGGAACAGCATTTATGTTTATTCATCCAAAACAAATATTCTTGCAATAGACGATGAAAATAAATTTGGTAGCATTGCGGGACTATGATCTAAACAGAAAACACACTAGTGTCCTACGCGCCCATCTCTTACTATCAAAATCATGCACCGGAAGTCAAAAGTCGAAATATCTAGAAGAGACTACTTTCGACAATTACAGGAATGTCATATTTCTATATATAGGAAACATATCAGTGTACTACCGTCGCCACCATTTGTAAGCAAAACTATGCACCAGAAGTCGAAAGTCATAATATTTAAAAGGGCCTACTTTTTGTCACTACTGCCCGTAAGTCCTTGCTGACGGGGGCGACACCTTTAATGTGTTTGTTGAGGACAGTGCTTTGTTCTAGGGTCTGTGTTTACCTTTCCGAAAAGGGTTGTGGGTTTGGACCTCACAAGAAGCAGGGTTTATTTTTCAACCTGTCATCAATGCACATCCGATGCTAAAACGTGTTATGTATCGACGAAACAGAATAGTGAGTGATTCTCTTAGTTGTGAAACTTGTTTCACAATCGATGTCATCTGTTCCAGATGTTTTTAATAGACATTTCTGGCCTATCAGTACTTTGATATTTATTTAAACTTATGACGTCACTATTCAATCATATGACCTAAATCTCATCTTTTTAGCTTTATCACCCTATATCAACGACACCGGAAATAGCTACCAAGCGAAGCGAAGAATACCCTCCAAACAAACGATACAGGTAGGATATTCAGTCAGTTCTTTCTAAATTGGTAGAGAGTTGACTGCTGTTGAAAGTTTTAAATGAACCGACGAATATTTACGCACGTTATTGAGTTCAAAATGTGGGCATATGGTGCAAAATCGTTTAATTTGACCTGAAAAATGAGTGCCTGGTACCGATAGAAAGGCAAATTTCGTTGACATTTGGATCCTATTTGTGGATAAATGTACAAATACAAACACGACTGAGCTGCCAATTTAAGGCTTATGGATGTCCAATTCCTTGTACCAAAAAATATCACTCTGTGTAGACTATGGAAACATTTATTACAATTTAAGCATGTGTGGTGGTGTACGGCGAATAGCTGTAGTGGTGTACGGCTAATAGTCGTTTTGGAGAAATGACGACGGCGAATAGCTCAAATGTATTTCTTAGAAAACGGGTTTTAAATGCACCTTCCAATGACTTTCATCGAACGGTAAAGAACAGGGGCTAGCCCGTGTTACTTACTTAATCATATTTCACAAATTTAAGGCAATTGCTTTTTGATACAAGTTAAAAGGCACGGATCATGCGAAGTACTCCAATCTGACAGCGTGCGCTGTTATCTGAATTTAATAAAACTTGCATCAAATATTTTTTGTATTATTTCCGGAAGACATCCTTACCTATTTCTCTAGTTAGGAGTGTGTTGACCTGTTCTGTAAGACCACATCTCATCGCTGTATTTCAAGTACACAATTGCATATTTTAATTGCATACATGTACCTACCTCTTCCAGGAATTGACAGGTACTTTCCGTAAGAGCAATTTACTTCATTAATTATCATTTTGTAAGGATTACTAGTGGCTTTTACCAATGCCCAGAGATATAAGTGTTGCATAGCCGTTCGTGAATGATAGAGCCGAGGGTCATTAGCTCTAACGTGTCTGTCTAGGAATAAAGGGGTCATGACGTCAATACACGACTTGGGTATATTTCTGACAATTAATCAATTCAATGAGACATGACCTATCCATCTTTCACCACTTATCGTTCATGTTAATGTAGGGAAACAGCCACTTGGTCGGAAAGAATATTGATCAGCATTGGTAGGGAAACATCAAGTTGGTACACTGACGATCATAATATAACTGAAACACTTTTAAGAAAGGGCATCTAAGTGAAACACAATTCAGTGAATGATAGAAACAGTTTGGACCGTAACTATATGTGAATACCATGGATAATATATATTAGACTATATGTATATGGACACCCATATAGTTGGAGCGGTAATGCAGTTTTAATCCTTGATACAAGCATTAATATCCCCATGTCTTACGGATTGGCAGATTTTCAGAAAACGGATGCCTATCAAAATAAAAGTACATGCTTTCAGATAATCGTGTTTCGAATGTATACCATAAACCCATTTTTACCAAGAGAACAGGATTTAGAGAATAACTAAAGTTAAAAAAATGGTTCAACTCCTCCTAGCTTGATTCGTGGACAGATTTATATTATAAGTGATATGGCACAACATAAACTACATGTATACTCTTGTGTTTTAATGAAAATTACAAGCATCACACACAAATTAACAAAATGTTATAATTCTTTTGTCTCTAGTTTATTACATCATTACTTCTTGAGTATTCGTATCAACAAAATTAGTAAAAACAAAAATTAAAAAATGGAAAAAAAAACTAAATAGCAATGGGTGTACAAAGGCATGGATTCTATATGTGCTCCAGTACCAAGGTTTTAGGGGCATACAACACTATAACTACTTTTGATACAATTAGTCGCAATTGTTTCAGGAACAACGTCTGATGACTCATATTCTGAGAATATATATCAAAGTTCATGTGCCGTTATTCTGCAGTTCAACACTACCTTCAACAATATTTTTTTTCAAACGTTTACCGTGATGCATATCCTTTAAGATCACGTAAATATTACCAGGAATTAAACAAATATGCTTGGCTATTCAAAGATGCACGCAATATTTATAGGAAGTTTGTCGGCGTACAAAACGGATAAAATTTCTTTTAAACAAAGCCATACTTGTCGAGATCCTAACATAATGACGCTACCCATATCTATGCAGTTTCCATTCATCCTCTTCGATAGTAATACATGTGTGAGGGTATCATTATCTGTTATTGAGATGCCGACTTGCGTGCAAATACTTAACCAAAGACTGACCCACACGCCCAGGTGAGTAGTTTAACTCTAATGGTATCAAACAAATTTATGTTTATGCAGCTGGTCATAGCTGGCTTTAAAATGTCCGATATTTCTTTCGTCAAATACAAGTCCTATGATGATCAGAAGGCGTAATGGCATTTTAAGCCGGTGTACCCGTTGATGGGCTAGATAAGTATTAATATTTGTACAGTGTTGTTTACATTATCTTTGTCCTGGGTCGTATACCAATGTTAATCTCAATCTCCGAAAAATCGAGCGATTTGTCCATGGTGAACTGAAAAGGAGAATATATTATAGGGTGACTTCGAAGGGGGCTCTTTGTTAGTGCATACATAGTTCGAGTGTATAGTCCCTACATGCTGACACATTACACTTTCATATCATCAACGAAACATGTGTCTTCAAGGGTCAGTCTGCATGACTTTTAACTGAAGATTTGGGACAACGCTTTATGCAAACATAAAAGAAAACATTTCCAACAGTTCTCGGTGATTTGAGAGCGGAAAAATAGCTCTGTGTCATATTCACTAATGCTAGTACCAATGCTAAACGCCGTACACCCTTCAACTTATACGCCGTACACTCTTCCTTACACACAGACCTATTCGCCGTACACCCATCACATTTTTCTAATGGAGTTTACAGACTTTTTCGCTCGAAATATATATCCATCTCCTGTGTACATGTTAAATATATCACAAGGGGGCAAAATAACGTGCAAAATTGTTCGTCGGGGAATTTACAAAGATAAATCGAGTTCGTTTTGTCATCTTCCATTGTTGATATGGCGGTACCAGGCCAGTTTTTGTTAGCCACAAAAGGTATTTAGAAATGATTTTAAGGCGATCAGAAACGAAATCGAAGTCGGTGTGTCTTCTGTCTAAGTTGTAAAACATATAACAATGCCACAAAGTAAATGCTTTCCACACAAAATGCATATTACTAACCCGTCATCGACTCAGCGGCCGATATTTCACGCTTCGCTTGGTTGTTATTTCCGGTGTCGTTGATATAGGGTGTTTATTAGTCATCCAATCATTATCTATCTTTTTACGTGATTATCTGAATGTATTGGTACATTTGGTCGACCTGTGTGATTTGTGATAATTTGCATATCAGACATTACTAAATCTAAAATAAGTTACCAAAAAAACTAACATTATCGGACCTTTATGCGCTGAAGTATAAACTATAGTTGTCTGAAATAGTTTTTTTTGCCAATTTTTGCGTCTACTGTGTGACGATCTTTCTCCGTTATAAACAGAAGCACTTTATCACTGACATGACATGGCCATTTAATCCTCATTTGCCCGCGTCAATTACCCGAAATTTGGCCACGGCCATCGCTTGATGACATTTTTGGGGGAGACTGGCGAAGAACAACCCTTTGTGTCTTCTCCCTACCCTTCGACAAATCAGTATTTTTGTTTATTTATACAAACATTCATTCACTTTATTTATTTGTAAATTGTTTTCTTTTTTTTCAATTAATCTTTCTTATTCATTTTTTTATTCATTTATTTTTGTTTCTCATTTTTTTTTTCTTATTTTTTTTTTTAATTTTTCAATTTTCATTTTTTTGCTTTTCATTTTTCTTTTTTTTTCTAAAGGCGCATAAAAGGAGATTAATACTATATAAAACTATATTAATTAGTAAAGTTTTGGTCAAATTCAAATAGTTATCACCAAAAACGCCAATCAGCACAACTTAAACGTGAAAGCCAACAAGAATTAACACAGATTAACCAGTTTAATTGTGTAATTCTTCACCCCTGACCTTGACAGTTGATACACAAATGTTTGAACCGACTAATCAGAAATCGTTGTTTTGAATATGTAAATAAATAGGTTATTTATAAACATGATTGAATTGGAGACTACTATATTTCAAGCACAAAATTCCATTTGTTAAAGGAGTTTAATTGTGTAATTCTTCACCCCTGACCTTGACAGTTGATACACAAATGTTTGAACCGACTAATCAGAAATCGTTGTTTTGAATATGTAAATAAATAGGTTATTTATAAACATGATTGAATTGGAGACTACTATATTTCAAGCACAAAATTCCATTTGTTAAAGGAGTCTATTTAATAGGGTCTCAATGCATTCGAAAATTAATTGTCATGACATTTATGAAAATAATAAAAGAACTCCATATATTTCTTTAGTTAATTATTTCTTATTTTCTCCTTTTATGTGCCTTTAATTTATTTTTTCAATTTATGAATTTATTAATTTATGAATTCATGATTTTCTTTCTTTATTTATTCATCTATATGTGATTATGTAAATATGTTTTTATGTATTTATGTGTTTATGTGTTTATTTATTCATTTATTTATTCATCTATTTATTCATTTCTGTTTTATTTTTTTTTTATCTGTTAATTTATTAAAAAATATAATTATTTATTTATTTAAGTATCTATTTATTTGTTTATCTATTCATTTATTTGTTTCCAAATTTTACCAGTGCATTTGAACCATTCATTTAAATCAGCGATATGCTTATATGATAACATTACAAATCGAAATCCGTAAATTGAAATCAATTATATGTAGTAATGTGTGAAACACATTTAAATAGTCACATTTAAATTATTTTACACTCAATCCAATACCACGCATTGTTTTTTTTTTTTTTTTTACTTTCTCAACGGAATTAAAATCATTTAACGCATACAGTCTCTGACTTCTTAAGATCAAGGTTATGTTCCGACAGACTTCTTTTCAACTTATCATTGTCACCGGAATTTGAACCTTCGCGGTGAGGGGCCGTGTGATTTCATGTTTAATAATGGCCTTGGAAACTCATTCACAGCGCAGAATCTGGAAATGTCAACTTACATGTTTATTGGTTGAATCCCAAAAGCGATTAAACTGTATGACATTTTACACAATAGGTGGATTCTCACAGATTTCCTTTTTCTTTCGAACTTGTCGACTTGTTTTTAAACCTACTTGTCCACAGATGTGAGAATTTTTGGAAGTTAGACTATTTAGTGTACAAAAATTGTTCAACAGCTGTACTTTTGTACCATGCATACATGGGAAAACTCAGCGAAAGCAAAATTAAATGTACTTAAGCTTTAAGAGACTGTTTACTTTAGAGTTTAATTCCAAAAGCATTTAACACGTTTGAGATCAACTGCCTATCGGAAGTACAAGCTTGGATAGGTTGACACTTTCTAAATCAATTATGCTTTCATTAGCTTAAATTTAATTCCAAAAGCATTTAACGCGTTTGAGATCAACTGCCTATCGGAAGTACAAGCTTGGATAGGTTGACTCTTTCTAAATCAATTATGCTTTCATTAGCTTAAATTTAATTCCAAAAGCATTTAACGCGTTTGAGATCAACTGCCTATCGGAAGTACAAGCTTGGATAGGTTGACTCTTTCTAAATCAATTATGCTTTCATTAGCTTAAATTTAATTCCAAAAGCATTTAACGCGTTTGAGATCAACTGCCTATCGGAAGTACAAGCTTGGATAGGTTGACTCTTTCTAAATCAATTATGCTTTCATTAGCTTAAATTTAATTCCAAAAGCATTTAACGCGTTTGAGATCAACTGCCTATCGGAAGTACAAGCTTGGATAGGTTGACTCTTTCTAAATCAATTATGCTTTCATTAGCTTGAATTTAATTCCAAAAGCATTTAACGCGTTGAGATCAACTGCCTATCGGAAGTACAAGCTTGGATAGGTTGACTCTTTCTAAATCAATTATGCTTTCATTAGCTTAAATTTAATTCCAAAAGCATTTAACGCGTTTGAGATCAACTGCCTATCGGAAGTACAAGCTTGGATAGGTTGACTCTTTCTAAATCAATTATGCTTTCATTAGCTTAAATTTAATTCCAAAAGCATTTAACGCGTTTGAGATCAACTGCCTATCGGAAGTACAAGCTTGGATAGGTTGACTCTTTCTAAATCAATTATGCTTTCATTAGCTTGAATTTAATTCCAAAAGCATTTAACGCGTTGAGATCAACTGCCTATCGGAAGTACAAGCTTGGATAGGTTGACTCTTTCTAAATCAATTATGCTTTCATTAGCTTGAATTTAATTCCAAAAGCATTTAACGCGTTGAGATCAACTGCCTATCGGAAGTACAAGCTTGGATAGGTTGACTCTTTCTAAATCAATTATGCTTTCATTAGCTTGAATTTAATTCCAAAAGCATTTAACGCGTTGAGATCAACTGCCTATCGGAAGTACAAGCTTGGATAGGTTGACTCTTTCTAAATCAATTATGCTTTCATTAGCTTGAATTTAATTCCAAAAGCATTTAACGCGTTGAGATCAACTGCCTATCGGAAGTACAAGCTTGGATAGGTTGACTCTTTCTAAATCAATTATGCTTTCATTAGCTTGAATTTAATTCCAAAAGCATTTAACGCGTTGAGATCAACTGCCTATCGGAAGTACAAGCTTGGATAGGTTGACTCTTTCTAAATCAATTATGCTTTCATTAGCTTGAATTTAATTCCAAAAGCATTTAACGCGTTGAGATCAACTGCCTATCGGAAGTACAAGCTTGGATAGGTTGACTCTTTCTAAATCAATTATGCTTTCATTAGCTTGAATTTAATTCCAAAAGCATTTAACGCGTTGAGATCAACTGCCTATCGGAAGTACAAGCTTGGATAGGTTGACTCTTTCTAAATCAATTATGCTTTCATTAGCTTGAATTTAATTCCAAAAGCATTTAACGCGTTTGAGATCAACTGCCTATCGGAAGTACAAGCTTGGATAGGTTGACTCTTTCTAAATCAATTATGCTTTCATTAGCTTATATAGTGCATGCTTTACTCCATACGAAAAATGATTTTTTTTCAACGACTTTATTTTGAATTTCAAGTGTGCATATGTGTAAACAAGTGACTTAATTCAAACTGGAAATTAAGATCCGGACATATCGACCATGGTCTTTAAGTAAAGACAAACACTTAAAATTGCACGTTTACAGAAGAAAAATTTTGAAAGGCGGCCAAACTTCCTTGAAACAATTGTTTTTATTTTGTATTGGTGTTTGATATTCAATTCATAGTATCTATTGAACGCATACTTTATTCAGCGAGCGTCAAGTCTGTATGCATAAGATCTAAAAAAATCAATATCACACTTTTGGATTAAACGATAATGAATTAAAAACGATCTTATCTTGCTTTTTATGATAAGTGTTCAGTGTGTAAAGATGTTGAATCTCGAAACCATTCGCCGCATACCGCGTGGGAAAAAGTCTGAAAAACGAACGTTTCCGTTGAACTGCTACGAGCGATCTTTGACATCACTAATTGACTTGTTAATGTGTCAGTTTTACGAATCGGGAGCAAAACCATAATTCCCAAGTTGATACGCCATCTTCAATAACGTGATGATTTCTCGGCCGTTAAAAAATCGTTCAACGCAAGACATTTATCGTACAACAAGATTTCCCTTTGGGTTGCCCGCGGCTATAAGAAGGAATTCTTCATAGAAATCAAGCTGAATTATCTTTTCGCCAATTTCATCAACTAATTATATCCCCTAAAGAATATTTTTACAAGATAACATGTTAATTGTATTTATCTTGAGTAAGCCGTATTTTTACAAGATAACATGTTTAATTGTATTTATCTTGAGTAAGCCGTATTTTTATAGGAATTTGCAAGACTTGGTGTAACAGGATGTACCATACAAACGTTTTTTTTTTTTTAAATAACTCAGATGTTTGTGCTCTATGAGTAAAATACCTTAAACAAGGGACAAAGTCGTCATAAAACCAGGTTTTCAACATGAAACAGCTTTCCTTATTACTATAACACATATTAACCAGAAAAAATCAATTGAAAGTCATTTTTAAGCAAAGTCACCTTTACCTGACAAAGTGAAGTTTGACCCCATCAAAATAAAGACGAAAAATCAGAGGTACCTGCATACCGAATATTAAAGACATTGATGAAGAAATAAAGGCCATATCAAGAAATGTGGAAACAAATCTATTTCTAACCAAAGTGACCTTGACCTTTGGAAAAGTGACCTTTGACACCATTAAAAGGAAGACGTCCATCAGAAGAATCTACATACCATATATGGAAGTCATTGGTCAAGAGATAAGAAGAAATGTAGAAAGAAACTATATTTTTCGCCAAAGTGACATTGACAAAATCTAAAATACCGTTTGATATGAGTCAGGGCACTTGGTGATAATCATTATTTGAAAGTGTCATAACATTGGTTGAATATGAGGAATGAGTTGCACTCGAAGATTTTCCCAAATTCAATCTATTTTTAGCAACAGTGACCTTGACCAAAGTGACTTTTGACCCTATAAAATGATATCATTCTTCGAACTCGTTTTTTCAACCTGATAACAACCCATTCTCGTGACATATCTTTGATAACAATCGAAAGGAGTTGATTAACCTCTATATATATATATATATGTTTTATATGTTTCGATTCCCCAAAGCACAGACAGTTCATAAAATAGTTACCTTTTTTCAATTCAAAATTTTGATTTTCCTACCCACATTCGTTCATATTCGCAGAGGATGACGGACAGCTAGAAAGCTTTGTTTGTTAAGTGTTTAACGCCGTATCAACATGTTTTCAGCTATAAAAAGGCTTTCTTGGATCCACCGGTACTACGCTAGGGCTCTGAAATAACTTGCCAAAGGTCACTCCCACGAAACCAGAGAGGAACAAGCTAGAAAAAATATTTTTAAAAAAGTCGCGTCTACAATAAGATGCATTTTATCATATTTACAAATCATTATTTACCCATTTCATTATTTATTTACACTGTATATCTTTTGCTACTGATTAATCAAGTTTGCATGGGAGAGAAAAATATATCTTGGGGAATATTGCTCAGAACTAGCGAGCAAATACCAGGGGGCATATACACACTCCATAATTTCTGATTATAATTTCAGATTATGGAAAAAAGGATAAAAGAATAGATGTCAATGAATTTTGGTATTGTATGCTTCAATTTTGCAATGCTCTTCCACTTGATAATCATCTTACTTGATCTGCACGATGTTAGGATGCGTTGGTTTAATCACAAATTGGATGTTATGAAGATATTGTTTTGGACTTTGAATTAAATCATTTAATGAATGAAGTTTCATTTGAATTTTGAGGAATGAGATTCGATGGTTTTGTTTGTGCTGTTTGAAAACCGAACCGCTGTGGCTATGTTTTGTTTGTTTTTAAACATCTTTTTGATATGTTTTATGGCGTATTTTTCTGTGTGTTTTTTTAATCCTTGTTTGGTAGGTTTGTAGTGCGTCCGACCTGTTTTCAAGGTTTGTGAGACAATTAGGTTTCTTTTTAATTTTTTCTATTTTCCTTTTTTTTAATTAGACGTTTTTGGTTTTTTGTTTATTTTCCTTTTTGCTGTGTTTTTAATCGTTTTTGCTAGGTTTATAGTGCATTCGACTTCCAGTTTTCCATGTATCGAGACAATAAGGCTATCACTTTTTTATCGTTTTTTTTTTTCTTTTTGTGTATTCTTCCTCTGATTTTTTATCATTTTTGTTTCTTACGTTTGTTGTGCGTTTGACCTGTTTTCCAGGTTTCGATACAATAAGGTAATCCGTTTTTCTCCTTTTTTAAAATTTATTGTATTTTTTCATTTTTTTTAAACGTTTCCGTTCGGTTTGTAGTGCGTCGTTATTCTTTTCTTATTTTAATTACTTTTCTAGCTAAGTTTGTAGTGAGGACGACCTATTTTCAAGTTTCGAGACAATAAGGTTACCGTGTTTTTTTAAAATTTTGTTTCTTCACATTACTTCTTTTTAAATTGTCTTTGCTAGGTTTGTTGTGCGTCGAACCTGTTTTCTAGGTTTTTAGACAATGAAGTTATCGTTTTATATATATTTTTTTTTTCTGTGTTTTTAATTATTTTTTTTAAAGTGAATCCGACCTGTTTTGAGAGGTTTCCAGGCAAAAATATTTTTATGTTGATCTTTTCCTTTTGTTTGTTTCTGTATTTTATTTATTCTTTTTTAAAACTAGTTTTGAAATGCGTCCAAAAAATAGGTTATCGTTTTGCTTTCTTTTTTGTACTTCTGTTTTTTTGTGAGATTTGTTATCGTTATTTTTGCTAGGTTTGTAGTGCGATTGATATTCCGTTTGTCAGGTTGCGAAACAAAACGGTTATCATTTTTTCTCTTTTTTTTTAGATTTATTTTATTTGATTTGTAGTTTCATGTTTAATGCAACCACAGACCCCTGGAAACATGTCACAGTCTTCTTCGGGCATTTTAAACGATGTTGGGTCCCAGTGCCTAATTTTCAAACTGAGCACTCCCACAGCGCATTACATTGTTTCCACTAAGAATTCGTCCACAACACTTTATATCCCACAGGCAGTCTACTAGCTTCAGACATTGTTTGACAAACTTTATTTTGCTCATAAACAGGAGTTTTTGCCACTAAATTCATAAGTGTACATCAAAACGTACCATTTGGGGATCAAATAGCTATCTGAACTCATCGGATTTATCAACTGCAATCGCCTCTGAAATAATACGGGACACCGGATGATATTCCTACGCTTCGCTCGATAGCATTTCCGATTTTCGACACCAACTATCTATTCTCCATTTACAGGCGGGGTGATCACGTGGTCAATGTTTACGATTGCAAATGAAGGCAACCATGAATGAGCAGATAGTTATGCACTTTTGTTTTAGCAGACTACTATTATTTTCCCCTACATTATATACGCCATGTTCCGACGATCAATTGTCCACAACCGCCGGTGAATGTTGTTTCCATTTTGGCCATGCTGTTCGCTCAGAGACCCTGCAGAGAATTTCGAGTCGGAGAATGCGAAGGACCTAAAAACATCACCCATCGACTGCGATTTCTCTACCAAGTGTTTGACGTAACGCCGTTTTAAACCATGGGCTATCATATACCACCAGAACCGGAAAGTTGATGGTCGGAACAATGTGTATATAAAGTAGTGAAAAACAAAAGTAATCTGCTGAAAAATGTAAACATGGTGGCGCGGTCATCTTGTTCGGACACTTTTTATAAAAATTGGTCACGTGATCAGTCCGCCTGTGTAAATGTGTCGAAGGCGCAAAGGGTAAACACGGATGACACGATAATGGTGATAATGAGATGATAATGATGATAATTTACATCAATTTACTACTGTTGTTATACTATACTGTAAATGGTCAAAATGCAGTGTTTTATAGAAGCGGCGATTAAGTGTGGCGAAATGTAGTTTGGCATATATACTGGTGGTAATTCATTTTGTCTGACAATTTAAGTTTTGATCTTTATCATCCAATTATTTTTCACTATTTTCACTTTTCTGCATTATACGCTATAAATGAGAACGCGTGAAAAGAACAGAGAATACAGAAGGCCGGATTTAGAGGAGGCGAGCAATAGATTTTGGTAGGAATAGATTCGTTGAATCCATCTTTGAATCTATTTATATGGGGCTTTACATTTTTGAAATAGTATATAAAATGGTTATGATGGAAGTTAAGCAATCATTCTTATCTCCCTTTATTATGTGGTAACATGTTGATTTACCCTTATACAAATTTATATGGAATGGTAGTCACAATATATCTATAAATATAAGCAATTATTTTGTCATATTATTAAATGATATATATATAGATACTAAACGGTTAATCACATGTGTTTTTGCTAAGAATCTGTTTCTATATAATGATTTAATTGGACGAGACTTATAAGCAATGTGCGTATAGGGGCATAAACTTTTTTAACGATTGAAACAATTAAGATTTGAAAATCAAAATAAGTTCGGACAGACCACACTGCCGTAAATCGATATATTTGAGGTTCCGAGGGACCGTAATTGCATTGATTGCCAAAACGTCAACGCTTCTGTATCACTATCTTTTCAAGTAGCGTTATGAGAGAAAACAATGGTTAATTCTAAAGTCTAAGTCTCCTATAGTTAAATACGTATTAAACCTTATTAAAAATACTATTGTTTACGACAAGTCCCTAGTCCTGTAAAATTTCCTTTTGATTTCAAAATGATGTACTCGCGTAATGTATCTTCATCGTTGGAAACAACATGTGATATACTGCATGTTCTTTTTTTATTTAAATAACATTTATTTGTACTTCCTTTTTTAATTCATTGAAAAGACGCGGCAGTGTTCATCTATTACAGACCTGACCATGATTAATGCTTTC
>OX401421.1:18985869-19095869 GCA_947846245.1 Cerastoderma edule
AGAGAGACAGAGAGAGAGAGAGAGTAAGAGAGAGAGAAAGAGTGAGAGAGAAAGAGTGAGAGTGAGAGAAAGAGAGATAGAGAAATAAAGAGAGATATGAATACATGGAAGAGATAGGGATTAATATGAAGAAAGAGAGAGAGAGAGGGAGAGAGAGAGAGAGAGAGAGAGAGAGAGAGAGAGAGAGAGAGAGAGAGAGAGACATACATACATGAAGACAGTCAACAAAAATAGAGAGACAGACAAGGACAAAGAGAGAGAGAGAGAGAGAGAGAGACAGAGAGAGAGAGAGAGAGAGAGAGAGAGAGAGAGACAGAGGCAGAGAGAGAGAGAGAGAGAGAGAGAGAGAGAGAGAGAGAGAGAGAGAGAGTAAACAAGAGATACGGAGGGAGAACAGAAGAGAATGAAAGAGAGAGAGAGAGAGAGAGAGAGAGAGAGAGAGAGAGAGAGAGAGAGAGAGAGAGAGAAAGGGAGAGAGAGATAGACAAACATGGTAGATAATTAATATGGGGTTAATATGGAGACAGAGAAAGGGAGAGAGGGAAACTATGAATGAGATAGAGATACAGAGAGAAAGAGAGAGAGAGATAGAAAAATGAGAGAGAGAGGAAGAGAGGGATATATAGATAGATAGAAATACATGGAAGAGATAGGGAGTAATATGGAGAAAGAGTAAATGAATAAGAGAGAAACAATGAATGAGAGAGCAAGAAAGAAAGAGAGACAGAAAGAAAGAGAGCAAGAGAGAGAGCGCAAAGAGAGGGAAAGAGGGAGAAAGAGAGAGAGGGGGAGTAAGATAGATAGAGAGAGCAGAGAGAATGAGAGCAAGGGGGGAGCATATAAAGGAACTGAGAGATAGGGTAGAGAGAGAGAACATTAAAGATAATGAAAGAGAGGAAGATAGAGTGGGAGAGGAAAGTGAGCAAGATTTAGAGAGGGGGAGAGACATACACAAAGAGACTGACTGAGAGATGGAAGGACAAAATGAGGGAGAAAAAGAACAATGTAAATAGTGGAGAGAGAGAGAGAGAAAAAGAGAGAGAGAGAGAGAGAGAGAGAGAGAGAGAGAGAGAGAGAGAGAGAGAAGGAGAGGGAGAGAGAGAGAGAGAGAGAGAGAGAGAGAGAGAGAGAGAGAGAGAGAGCAGAGAGGGAAAGGGAGAAAGAGAGAGTAAGATAAATAGATAGAGCAGAGAGAGAGCGAGGAGAGCAAGGAAAGAGAGAGAGAAAAAAAAGAGAGAGTGAATGATAAAGAAGAGAGATAGAAAGACTGATATAGGGAGGAAGCTAGCGATATGGAGGAAGAACAGAAGAGAGAGATAGAGAGGGATATAGAGAGAGATAGGGAGACAGGGAAGAAGAGATAGGGATTAATGAGGGAGATGGATGAGAGAAAATAAGTGATAAATAGAACGATAGGTATACAGGGGGAAGAGATAAACATCGAGAGTAATAAGGAAGGAAACATTAAAAGATAGGGATACAGGGAGGAAGTTAGGGAGGGTTATAAGGAGATATCTTGAGAGATAAGAAGTTATAGGGAGAGAGATAGGGAGGGACATAGAGAGAGATAGGGAGGGATGGAGGGATGGTGGGAGAGAAAACTCAAAATGACATGTTCTGGTTGACTATTTACCTTCTTTCACCACAAATGAACAGAACCATAGAAGATATAAAAACAATAAAATTCCATGATGCAAACAAGAGATATAGACATTTTAAGAAGAGGGGATTTTTTGAATGAATTGTGTTTTAAGGCATATCGACAGCCAACGTCATTTAGCGTGGAGATCTTTTGAGATTAAGGACAGACATAGAAGTAGTAAAAGAGGAATGGACCAAAATAGAAAATCCTAATATTTTACCAGAATGGTCACCAGTCACTATAATTGTATTGGCACACAAGGCAGGGAATCTGTTCTGTTTTGGAGATAATAGGCACCATCATAAATACTCCATGGTACTGTTCCTGTAAAATAGCAAATTCATAACCATACAGTTGAAATCATGATACTGTACAGACTAAAGTACTTATAAGCTACTTCTGAAAGGCTATAGAGTCCATTGACATGTACAGATGCCATGTTGAAAAACCCGAGAGAAAAAACTTTGATAGAATGACATCTTAGCTTATAAGTCAAGTTTGACAAATTTTTGGTTGGTTGGTTTGATTGGGTTTAAGTACCATTTTCAAAAGCATTACATTCACATTACAGCAGTCACTGCACCTATCCATGTGTCATATATTTCCTGAAAATAAAATACAAACATTTTACCCAACCCACCGACTGCTTTCCCAAATTGATATAATTTACCAGTTGCTAGAAATGAATAAATCATGTAGCATTAACTTCATTAATTGTCGGCAAGAGTAGCGGCTGAGCCAGGTAACAAACCTAAGGGCACCTGTATTCAAAATCAGGCATATTACCAACTAACTTATTAAGGACTATCTACCTAGATACCAATGCATTTTTCAAGAAATAAGATCTGTTTGTTTATCAGCACATTATATATTCTCAAATCTATAACACCCATCTCTGAATCAAACATAAAAACATTTGTACATTCAGTTCCAACTAATAAATATAAGTTTTACTTCAGTAACAAACTGTTGACAAATGCTGTACAAAACAAATTACACTGTTATCAATCATTTGGAAAACAATCCTTTAAAAGTTAAAACAAAAAGTCATATCCTATAATGGTCCAAAGGAGATAAGAAGACAATGTTCTCTGAACTACTGAGCTCATTTCCTCATTCAATGCAGCAATACTTTTTCTTGAGAAAATGATATTCAGTAATTTACTGCTTTTCTTTGGACATTTTGATAACCAAAAGGTATAAATACATTTTTCTATGATGGAGCGGTATTAGAAGATTGCAGACTTAACATGCAAATAAAACTTATCAGAGTCATATTTTAGATTATAAACACACATAAGAAATAGCTTTGTCATCTAGTTATTGGTGATAATGTAATGTGATTTTGCCTTTTACAATACCTATCTCTTCAAAGGTTTCCAGCAGAGGCACCAATGCATGCTTGACTTCAATGTCACACACTCTTCATCCATCTTTGTCAGTGCTGGAAAAGGAAACAATTTCTTCATATGTTATCTTCATCTGCTTATGATGTAGCACTTCTTTCAATAGAGGCATTATTTACTATTTAATATATCATTAAAACAAGAGGGCTATGTGCCTCATCTAAGTAGGTTTACCCAAACCTCAACTTATGACCCCTGCATAACGAACAATTATGACCCTGAGGTTACAATTTAAATGATCTTTGTGGAGGTCCTTTAGATTATATCATACACCAAATTATTTTAATTTCACTAAAGAAGATGTAGGGGTGATGACGATATTGACCAGTTTGTTATACATGTAACTGTTTCTTCTTTATTCTTATTAAAAGCTAATTTCTTTTAAAGAAACATA
The DNA here is from genome assembly GCA_947846245.1 of Cerastoderma edule. Classification (NCBI taxonomy): domain Eukaryota; kingdom Metazoa; phylum Mollusca; class Bivalvia; order Cardiida; family Cardiidae; genus Cerastoderma; species Cerastoderma edule. The sequence goes on from OX401421.1 coordinate 18,989,312, forward strand.
TTCACAGTCCTTTACATACATTCAAAAACATAAAAATTGTGAAGGAGATTTTATAAGTCTTATTACTATAATCCAGGTTTGCTATTAAACTCCTTTCTCTTTTGCCACAATGAATAGCTTATTATGCATTTGCTTTTCTTTAAACAGCAATGCAGTCCTAAGCAAGCATGCAAAAAGATTAACTAGAGAAATAGCTTATTTGTCATCTGTAAACTCTGTTAATCTGGCATTAAAAATTGATAAACTACATGCAGTAGTTTTATTATTCATGATATACTTTAACAAAAATACTGGAACTGATAAAGCATGGGTTTAGAAAAACAAACATACCTATATAAGACATTAATTGGACTGGGAACATTATTTCAGCCAATGATCAGGCAAAGGTGCTCATACAATCTTTTCTTTAAAGACGTCTATAGCTTCCTTCTGAACTCCTTTTTGTCTCGGGTGTATCTCGCTCCTAGATTATGAACAACAACAAAAAGATAGCGTTAGTTCCAAAACAACATTGGAAAGATTTAGTAACTTTTGGGAGCTAACTTAAAGATTACTCTAGAGCCACTCGGGAAAATGCTCTATTAGCCTTCTTAAAATCCATACTGAGGATATCCAAATTTAGAACACACCTAAATCAAGTATTTGCTCCTGCGTTTCATGTTTTATAACCTTGAAGGCTTCCCAATTGATTATTTTTTTTCATATTAAACGTTACCACGTAATTTTCCATTAAGATTCAAAGTTACACTAGCTTTTATGGTTTGCCAATTAAGCAATACAACTCACTTAAACTAACAGGCGCATGTCTTTCATCAGGCAGTTGACAGAAAAAAGGCCATCTCAGTATAAACAGTAGAATAGGGCTTTGTCAGTCCAATATTCTAACAAGTCTCAGTTTTGAATGCCTTAAATAACTGAATACTTTAATTTTAATTTCTCCTCATGGAAACCATCAAGTTTGTATATATTCTTTCTAATATTTTCACAGACTTTCGAATAATCAAATGTTCAAGAGGTAACAATTTCACACCAATCATCTGGTAATCATATCATCTTAAGAGTTTTCCATGCTATTATGTTGTAACATTCATCGAATGTTTATGCAAATCTTGAAACCTATTGCACTGTTATAGAAAACAAGCAGTTTTAAAGAGACACCACAACTGATCAGTGGACAGCAGCATTTATTTCTCACTGATCGGATGTGACTGTGTCTTTGAGTGGTTAATTCTCTCATTTCTTTTCATTGCTGAAAGCGGTGGGATGAAGACTGCTCCTTATATTTTAATTGCCTTTCAAACGAGTCTTTTCAAAGGTTGGAGTAATCAAACGTTCATGAAATGTTTAAGCAAACTTGGGAACTTCATGCATTGTTTTAGGGACATGAAGGTATATAAATAGACTACACAACTAATCAGTTGACAACAATGTTTTTCACTAATCATATGTGACTGTCTTTGAGTGGTTACCATAATTTGCTTGGTTTGTGACAATGTTGCAATGGATTGCTGGGTTTTTCCTTAAAGGCCTAGTTTAGTCCTTCTTTAAGTGACCCCCCCCCCCCAAAACCAATAACCAGATGCCCACCCGGGGTGATGACCAGCTGTGATAATTAATGGGGATTACGTCACACCATGTATAGCACTGTGTCAAACTGAAAGGTGTCTTTGGACCAATTATTTTATAGAGGATATTTAAGCAACAAAATTGATAATAAAAAAAATGAGGCTTTAAATATTTTTTTTTGAAGTTGGAAAGGTTTGTTTAGTAGGGGATTATCCTTTTTTTTTTTAAAAATCGGTGCCTTATATAAAGATCAATATATGTAATTATGGCTTACAGAATGGTTAAAGTTCCTCTGTAGTATATCATACTCATCATCATCATCATCATCATCATCATCTTAATTGTTATCTTTATTATTATCATCATCATCAATGTTATATTTATAACAAGTGCTAATTTATTGAATAACTAACTCAATATTTTCTTCATGTTTCTTAACAGTTTATTAAGAAAAATTTACTTATCTTATAAATCATTGTTTCAAATAAAGAAATCAAGAATTAAACACTTATTTCTATTCAATATTCCACATTATGAAAACCTAAGCAGAATGACATTTTTTTTAATATATTATTAATATATTTTTTGAATTTTGGATGTTTTTTCTTAAATGATTAGGGGCTTTTTTTTTAATTTGCACCTTATATATAGATTAATTTATGTAAGAATGACTTGCAGCAGGGAAAATTATAGTTCCTCTGTAGTATATCATCATCTTCATAGTATATCATCATTATCATTATCATCATCATCATCATCATCCATTTTATGATTATAACAAGTGCTAATTCATTGAATAACTAACTCATTATTTTGTTCATATTTCTTATCAGTTTATCAAGAAAAATCTACTAATTATGTAAATCATTGTTTTGGATAAAGAAAACTATATCCAAACACTTATTTCTTATCAATTTTCTACATTATGAGAAACCGAAGGGTTTGGGTATTACGTAATCTGACCACTGAAATGCCCCATTCCTTATCAAGTAATATACAGGAAATTTGCTCCATGCTGTGGAACTGTATTGTTGCCCTGTAGGGTGCCCAGTGGGAAATAAGATGCCAGACATTCCAAAGACTAGGCCTTTAAGACAAGGATGCAGGCCAATTTGACCGCCTCAAATGCTTTTCTGGCTGTCTCAAATTTGCCAGATGGTAGAAAATAAATCAATGGTACCTGAAAAGAGGTAGGATTCATATTCAGCCCACTCGCCCCAGGACACCCTTGCCTCCTAAACGATTCTTCTGGCTTTCTTTTCCAATTCTTAAGGATCATCGGTGATGGTAAAACATTAAATGCCAGAGCAATCAGTGCGCTCAGCAAACTTATGATTCTGTGCACATTCGAGTCTTCAACAATAAGAATCTTTGTGTCTGAAAAGTAAATCGTCATGATTAATCAATGTCATTTGCTCCCCAAAATAAGTTCCAATGGAGTAGCTTAAAACAATTTTGATTAATCATTACAATTAATAATGAAAAGAATCTGCGACAAATTGCGAAACCGGTCTCCGCGAAAACCGATCTCAAATGAAACGAAATGCTTCTGAGACGGAAACGAGTAATCATAAATTAGGACCAAGCTAGGAAAACTTCGTAACACGTTTAAAAATAAATCAAAAGGACGATATTTACGATGTGGCCTGCACACAAAGGAATAACTTTTAAGAATACCTTTTTTGGGTGATTTAACCTTGGAAATAAAAAATGACACATCTAGCTGTTTTCCTGCAAATGCAAGTAACTGACTACATTTGGCGGATTAGGCGGGATAACAGTCAAATACCTTTATGTACCTCCAAATGAAGAGTTAGTGTCGAGAGATTGCGGTCGCTTTTCATTCAAATACCCTCGGCTTTTTCCCTACTATTTGTGTAAGTTGCCGACCGTAGACCAACAGGCCTCTGTTACACTAACTATTGTTTTGTGTTTTACTAAATTTTACTTAAATGTTGACTCTAGGGTGCCTTGCATAGCCCATCAATTCTAGGACAACGGCATTGGCTGTGTATTTATGTCTTTGTTGCCTTATTTGTACAGAAAACGAAACATTTTTCGATTTTACTGGCGAGAAATCAACACACTAAGACATTTTTTACTAGAAATACTGCTATATCAGGTTTTAACTTGAGAAAAAAAACTTTTTAATTTCTTCCAAAGCTGGATGAAAGTCTTGTTAAGTAAAAGAAAAACACAAATCAACGTAGGTTAAATTCTTTACCTCCGAATAGGACTATAGAATACAGTACCAAAGCTCATATAGTGTTTTCTGACCGTCTAAAGTTTAAGGTATTCATAATTAAGAATACAAATAAGAAATACTAAAAAATAAAATTGAAATGTAAATCATGAAAGTATTTATGGTTTCAAAGGCATTCACCAAGCCGAATTTGTCTGATTTATATTTACAAAAGAATATCAATGAATTCTGTTATAAAATGCATAATGATTACCCACCCTTAATTACAAGTTTTACATTGAAATTATAATTACGTGACTGAAAGGGGACACATAAAAAATTAAATCCATAAAACATTCTTATGGTATAAAAATTGATTTTATAACGGCATTGTTCTGCTAAACCTTTGAAATTATTATTCAGACATTTCTGACCTTTCCACCAGGGAGATACCAAGTGGGATAGTTCAAAACGCCATCGGTGGAAATGCGCCTGTTCAACTTGACGTTTAGTGAGATTTAGACTACGACCCGCTCTGGTCGGTACACAGTGAGAATATGCCGTCCTGAGCAGCGCTGGCGGGTACCTGTCATACAACTGATGATAGGTATGATATAAAACACTGTGCCTATGTCTTACACATGAAAAACAATTAAAAAATTAAGTATCAAATAAGGTTACAAAACGAAAATATGTTTCTCGTCACTCATGCACAGAAAGAGTAAATATGCATAGTCTGATGGTTACTATCGTAAGTACAAGAGTGGCGATAAACGTGGTTCCGTTAACAAAATTGTTATTTACCAATTTATTGTTAAACATGAGAAAGGCACCTCAAATCGAACCACTAGTGGGCGACATTGGTGTAGGGGTAGAGCGCCGGGCTCTTGTACCGAAGGTCCCGGGTTCGAATCCCCGATAGGCGGGTGAAAATTCCCGGGGCTTACCCACAAACCGGCGCGATTACTGGTTTAGTATCCAGGAAGCGTTCATCGAGAGTGGCTTTGAACAAGCTTTCATCTTCCTTCACAATCGATGTAAATCAAATACGATATGACTAGGCCATGGAGGACTCTCAACTGAGTCGTAAACGGGAGTTAAGCTCGGACAGAATCACAGTCCGAGTTAAGATTTGTACTCTAAGGACTACAGGCGGAGTGATCACGCGATCAATCTTTACGATATAAAACAGATTGCAAATGGCGGCACCGCATAAATGAGCAGGTAGTTATACATTTTTTAAGCACTTTTACTATTGTTGTCAACTACTTTATGATCGATATTTTCCGACGATCCGTAACCGCCGGTGAATCTTGTTTCCATTTAGGCCGTGTCGTTCGCCCAAAGACCCTGAAGACAATTTCGAGTCGAGGGATGCGAATGACCTAAGAACCTCACCCATCGCTTGAAATTTCTCTACCGAGTGTTAGACGTAACGCTGTTATAAACCATGGGTTATCATATACCACCAGAACCGGAAAGTTGATGGTCGGAACATGGCGTATATAAAATAGTGGATAACAAAAGTAATCTGCTGTTAAAAGCAAATATACCTGAGGGCGCGGCCATCTTGTTCGGACATTTTTCGTAAACATTGGTCACGTGATCACCCGCTTGATCACAGAAGACTCTCAAATCAGCTGGTACCGGGATCTTTGTCCAAGCGGAGATATAGACACCCGTTAGCAAGACCAGTCTTTTTACGACCAGCTTGCTTGTGGACATTCGGGCATTCACACTTAAATGTATAAGCTTAACCCAACATATAACTAGCATATACATGTACTGTAGTCACGGTGTAAAATCAAACCGGAAGTAAGGCCCAAAGACACGTGATTGTAAGAAGAGCCCACGTGATCACAAATCTCGTCATTCATGTTATTCTTGTTCCATTGACATTGTGTACAGTATGTGACATTGGTAGCCCAATTTAGACTATGTATGCGATGTAAAAGCAATTAACCGAAAGCCCATTCCAAATATATTTCCTTGCCAGAATACCCAATGTGTTCTGAAAACCTCATCATTCATGCTATTCATTCTTCATGGGATATTTTTCCATTGCATATAAACACGGCTGGTGAACGCTCTGCCGCACCACCGCGGTGCTGACGGCAAAATCGGTTGTACAACTTCCGGTGAAGCGATTTTAGGGTAGGTTTTTATTATTGTTCTACATTTCAAGACGAGTAATCAAAAATCCAAAAACATGATTCAACCCTTATTGAAAGCAACCGCCTATATAGGTAAAGTCTCAGTTTTGAACTCGTGGAATCGGCTGAGAATTCGTAATTTTTCTGTTCCGGTTACATATGAGCTTGGGAACAAAATATATAACTAAGATTCACCATATAAGCGAGGTCAAAACAACCAAGAAGTCAAACACGTATGACTTCAAGAGCCAGCTTGATCTAAAAGCTATTTCAAAATGTTATTCTTTTCATGGGGTATGTTCCCATTGCATACGGAATAGGTTACATAATTTACAACTAGAATACACAAGTTGTAGACGCGATGTAGAAAACGATTTCCAAATTGACAACTAGCGTATGAAAACAACACACTGTAGACAGCATGTAAAAAGAAAACGCCAAAGTCCCAACAAAAGCGACTGCAAGAGGATTATCTTTCATAATGTTTTTTTTCCCTGATATCTGTCCTCATTGCATACGAAATAGGTTACCCAATTCATAACGTAATTACACGAGTTGTAGACGTTATGTAGAAAACGATTACCCAATTTACAACTAGAATATGAATACAACAAACTGTAGGCAGCATGTATAAAACGAATCGCCAAAGTCCCTACAAAAGCGACTGCATGAAGAGCCAGTGTCATCTAAAAACTCAATAATAATGTAAGTCATGAATTATTCGTCATTTTTTCATGACATCTGTCTCCATTGCATACGAAACGAAGGTTACCCAATTAGCAACTAGAATATGAAAACTACACACTGCAGACAACATGTAGAAAACGAAATGTCAAGGCCCCAACAAACGTGACAGCAAGAAGAGCGAGCCCGTGTGGTTTCGAATTTCATTAATAATGTTTTTATTTTTTCATGTGATTTGTTCCCATTGCATACGAAATAGGTAACCAAACTTACAACGAAATGACACAGGTTGTAGACATGATGTAGAAAACGATTACACAATTTACAACTATCAAATGAAAACAACACACTGTAGAAAGCATGCAGAAAACGAAAGTCCAAAGCCCCAACAAAGGCGACTGAAAGAAGGGTCAGCGTGATCTAAAAACTCATTATTAATGTTATTCTTTTTCATGGGATCTCTTTTCATTGCATACGAAATAGGTTACTCAATTTACAACGTAATTACACAAGTTGTAGACGCGTGCATAGAAAACAAAACACCAAAGCCCAACAAGCGTGACTCCACAAAGAGCCCGTGTGATTTCAAATTTAATTCATAATGTTATTCTGTTTTCATGAAATTTCTTTCCATTGCATACGAAATAGGTTACCCAATTTACAACTAAAATATAAAAACTACACACTGCAGACAGCATGTAGAAGACGAAATGTCAAAGCCTCAACAAAAGTGACTGCAAGAAGAGCCAGCGTGATGTAAAATTTCATTAATATTTTTTTTCCCGTAAAATCTGTCCCCTTTGCATACGAAATAGGTTACCCAATTTACATCTAGAATTTGAAAACTACACACTGTAGACAGCATGTAGAAAACGAAAAGCCATAAACCAAAGAAACGTGACTATCTGAAGACCCCATGTGATCCTAAATCTCGTCAGAAGCGATAACGTGACCCAGGTCCGAGAGATAATTCACTTGTGTGACCTTTGTAGGGGATATTTCGTTAAAAATGGAACTAAATAGTTTAGGTAAACTAAGGCAGTTTTTCTTAGCAGGTAACATATATCCTTTTTTTAACGTACCCAATGCAAGATGTTTAGCCATAGTGCATTTATTGATCATAGAATATATATCGCCAAAGTATGCTTTTATGTTACAGAGCTTTTTCATGTAATAAAACAGGACCCCATTAAAGGCACTTTCATAATTCAAAATTTCTTTTAAAGCATGCAGTTTTCCCATAGTTTCAATGTCACACCAGCTTTTTGGTTTCGCAATTCAGCATTTTCAATACAATTTCTTCCAAATTAGCGATCCTATGCCTCTTTCCAATGAGTTCATAAAAAGCCCTGTACTCAAAGGAAGTTGTTCAAAAAAATATAATCTGGAAGTCAAAACAAAAGGCTGAATTCATCGGTCTTTGTATTATTGTATGATATCATCAAAAGCAGCCATTGAGAGTTTAATTCACTCAGAGGGCGCCAATATATATAAATATGTTCATTCAATACGCAGTATATCTCAAATTCATTACAAGGCTGTTTGATTTAACTATTAAACATTCCACTGTGTAAACGCTCTCAAGACGAATATATACCAGTTCTACTTCCAATGGCCATTCTCCATGGGCCCGTTTTACTAAACAACTTACGGAAAATGTTTGCGTAAGTCGTAATTTATTAACATGGATAATATCTTCAATGAAAGTACAATATTGCAATGTGACACGTCATTTGAAGCGTCTCGGAGAGACGATTCCAATGATGTGTTACTTTGCAATATTGCTTTGCCAAATCTTGAAATAAAAGGACTTGTTGTTTTAGACTTACGCAAATCTTAAGCGTAAACTGTTTAGTAAAACGGCCCCATGTGCGTTTCACACAACATTACAGGTGTTGTAAAGTTTCAAAGAAATTAAGTTTTAACTTCCAAATGTCCTCACATCTTTGAACAAGCACTTTTGAATTGTTAGATTATTTGCATTCGGATAAGGGTCCGCTTTAGTTTAAACATATTTCATTCGTCGAAATAATGAATATTCTAATCGAATTATACAGCGTTGATAAAATGGAAGGAATGGAATGAAAGCGCGGTTCTTAACATGTTCAGGGGTCTAATTGTTGACGAGAAGCGGGTATCTGGCGCGCAGCAATTCACACTCGAAGCGGTCACACTACCCTGTGGGTCCCGCCACCCACCCTTTGACTGCTTCTTTGTGTCTCATATTCGCATGCGTGCATGAACTCTACATGTTCATATATCTTTTTGTTGAATTGCCGTGTTTTGCTATAAACAATGTATATTTGTTTAATGCAATAAACACATTTTATTGTATTGTATTGTATTTGATTTTATTGTATTGTTTTGTATTGTATTGTATTGTTTTGTATTGTATTGCATAAAACTACAAATTGTATTTACACTTCCCCAATCGTAATTACTCGGGTATTTCCGTAACCTGAAAAATACATCTAGTATATAAGTGTAGGGTTACACATTTTGTGTTAAATGTTCCGGCTGCTATGAACGTCCACGTTAAGTAGTTCAATTAGATGAGTGAATTAGATGATTGTTATGACATTGCATTTGACATTTCCATTTGAAAACAAAAGTACAACGAAAAAAAGTATTTCAAAAAGAATTATGGCGGCTTCCATATTATGAAAGCGGTGTTTTCATTGGATAAAATCGATGAATTCCGATTGGTCCCATGGTCGATGAGAGGGTATGGTGTAAATCTTTTACTTTTGAATTTGTGCCGTCGCTAAAATTTTGAAGGTGGAAAAGTTACGTTGTAAATTTACATAATGTTTATCGAGTAAGGATTATCGATTATTTTAAATCGAATGTGATGTTGAATTCGACACGGGTACAAACCCACAAGTCATGCGTTTCAAACACCTTGTTTACCCAATATTTTTGTTTCAATTTGGTTAAGTCACAACACTGAAAATGGTGGAATAGATAAGTTTACATACTGTTCTACGATGTTGATGACTGTGCTTACACCAACCTGAACTCATCGGGTATATCCAATGGAAAAATCTCTGAAGTAATCTTGAAGTCGCCATATTGTTTCTCGGGAATTCCTTCATTGTACCTGCATTTCCAAATAAAGATCTAAAATGTAAATTATGATAGTTATTTATTTTGATTAAGGAAACAGATGTATATCACAACTTATGATTTCACTATTATGTATGACTTACCGGTCAAGATAAATGATTTAAAATGATGTTCAACACCTCCAAATACATTGAAAACACTCAACGTGGATGGATATAGGAAATGTGTTATTAGCCGGGGAAAATTTACCCTAAATATTGTAACCCTACACTTACGTATGAGGTGTATTTCTCAGCTCACGGAAATATCTGAATAGTTACGAATGTGAATATAAATAGATCAACTGCGATGATTTCTAATTGGCTATGTTTCAAGAAACTAGATTGGGAAATATTTACGCCGTATGGTATCATAATGCATATCTATTACGTTTATCATTATTTTGCAGTTGAATTGATGCAGCTTTAATTGGTTCATTAGTTGAGATTGCATAATGAGTCACAATATTTGTGTAAATCCGAGGTTTTGCTTTCAAACTTGGATAAGTCACAAAGATCACTATGGTGAAAAGGGTAAGGGGATATATACATGATGTATTACCACCTTTCAGCGATTGGAAGGTCAGACAGTAAGATAAGCTTCCACTGTTACCATTCCTTTGACCCTTTCTAAAACAACAAAGTTTCGATTGTCCCAAATTGAAAGAGTTTGCAGACGACATTTCAAAAGGTGATGAATTTGGAGAAAAAAAATCTGATAGGGCAGAAAACATTGTGGGAAAAGGAAAAATTGCTCGTCACGAGCAATTTCTGCTTTTCCCACAATGTTTTCCTAAGTCGTCTGCATCAAAGTGGTCAAATTTCGTGATTGTTTGGGAAAGGGTTAAAGGGACTTACTCAGGGATTTGTGGTCAACGAGTAATACACGTTAAGAAATTGATATTAACGCTCATTGTTACTAAACCAATGACCGTTTTCAATTTCTTTACTTCTAAGTTACTGGAACCTCTTGATTTCATTAAATAATGTGAATTTAGGCTTCGGGCTTGTCGGCGCTTATGGGAAAGTCGGTTTATAAATAAACTAAGGAATTCCTTCTCGCGCACCTTGCTCACGTCACATGGTAAGAGCGGTTTAACGTTCCCGAAGACTTACGTCGTATCTATTGTATGTAGAATATCTAGAATAGCAACGGTTTGAAACATCTGACATAAAAGTAATATAAATTGTATCTTTTCTGTACGATTCGACCCATGATACAAACATATTCTTAGCAATATATCACTGACATGTTTAACGTACGTTGAACGTTTATTCAAATTAAGGATCTAATGCATTGTTTGAGAGAACATGCTGGTATATATATAGAAAACACAACCGATCAGTGAACGACAGTGTTTTTCACTGATCGGATGTGTTTGTGCCTTTGAGATGTTTATTTGCACGGTTCGTTACATTGGTGGCAGCGGTGGGATTAAGACCTCTCCTTCTATTGGAGTTGCCTTCCCCGCGTGTTTCCCAAGGGCCAAGACTCGGGACGAGTCTTCCCGGAGGTGGGAGGTATGTAACGTTCGTTGAACGTTTATGCTAATTAGGAACCTAATGCATTGTTTGAGAGAACATGCTGGTATATATATAGACAACACAACCGCTCAGTGAACGACAGTGTTTTTCACTGATCGGATGTGTATGCGTCTTTGAGAGGTCCATTTGCTCGGTTCGTTACACATGTATGGTGCGTATGTATTGGACAGTTTCAAACCCAATCGTAACTACTCGGTGATTTCCGTGAGCTAAGAAAAACATCTCGTATCTAAGTATAGGGTTACAATATTTCGGGTAAATCGTCTCAGGAAAATAACACATTTCCAATGTTATCGACGTTGAGTAGTTCAATGTGTATGGAGGTGTTGAACATCATTTTCAAACTACTACTTTTGATCAGTAGCTCATACATACTAGTGAAATTATAAGTTCTGATATGCATGTATAACCGTTTCGTTAATCATATTATATCACTATTTAGATTTTACATTTAAAATGAATAATTGGAATCGAAAGTACAATAAAGGAAGTCTCGCGAGAATCAATATGGCGGCTCCCATATTACTTGAGAAGTATTTTCATTGGATGAATCGGATGAGTTCAGATTGTTTAAAACCAGGGGCCCGTTTTACTAAACAACTTACGGAAAATGTTCGCGTAATTCATAATTGATTAAAATGGATAGTATCTTCAATGAAAGTACAATATTGCAATGTGACACGTCATTGGAAGCGTCTCGAAGAGACGATTCCAATGGCGTGTTACTTTGCAATATTGCTTTGCCAAATATTGAAATAAAAGGACTTGTTGTTTTAGACTTACGCAAATCTTAAGCGTAAACTGTTTAGTAAAACGGGCCCCAGATGTCTGCAGCTGGTAATTTGGAAATATGTGCTCAATGATGAATAACTGTATAATATTGTTGCCCACCCCACCCACCTCATAACTCGTTATCGAACGTTGGACAGAGTAAAACCCAAGTAGGTACAGTCGATCACAGTTTTTAGCGACCATAGTTAAGGACGAAAGGGTTGTGTTGAATAAGACAACTGTAACGTTCTTTGAACGTTTATGCAAATTAGGGAACCTAATGCATTGTTGTAGAGAACATGCTGCTATATATATATATAGACAACACAACCGCTAAGTGTGCGACAGTGTTTTTCACTGATCGGATGTGTATGTGTCTTTGAGAGGTCATTTGCTCGGTTCGTTACACAACCACCGACTTAATACAGACGCCAGTCGTATACAAAGGTAGGAGCTTTCTGAATGACTGGCTTCCAGTTTTAAAATAGTTTAAGACTAAATAACCTTTCGCATAGTATTTCAGAATGGCCGCTTCAAACAAGAATGACTGTTCTCGAATTCGGACCTTTGATATTCGTTTTCTGAAAAGGATTTGTCAGCGACTAAGTTATCTAGGTCAATAATCTATGTTACTTCTCTTTTCAGTTCTTCTATATCTTATCTTATGCTGTGTAAATCCCGCCGACTCCAAAGGTAAAGGTGAATTTTGTCATGATTTTAAAGTCGCTTGTTCACAAATAAGAGGAAATTAGAAATCAATTTCTTTAAAATTTCACAGCAGCTGTACTGCTTTATGATGCAGAATAAAGGATATTCGATGGAAGCAACATTATATCGTTGTTGAATTCGTTTAAGTGTGTATGCAGTGAATTCATATATATTTTCATCCAAAAGCGTGACATTGCTTTTGAGATCGATCTCATATTGAATAAATCAAGTTTCATAACTATTTTTGATTATATATCAAATGACAATATAAAAACTGTATTGTTTAAACAATTTTTTATTTAGACTTTCAAATTTTCTCTTCTGTGAACGAGCACCTTAAAACACACATTATTCTAAATCAACGTCACGTTCAGTAGCTTTTGTCTCATTAAATAGTACACAAAAACTGTTTTGTTTCAATGACATTTTATTTTGACTTGCAAATTGTCTCATTTGTGAACAAGAACCTTTAATACTCAATGGTTAGATGTTTTGTCCAAAAAAATTATTTTTCAAGACAAGATATTAAGCTTCCTGTGAAGTCGTGAGTAAATGTCCAGCAATAAGTTACAGTGTATGGCCAATGAATGGCGTCTGGCTACGTCCCAAGTTAAAATTCAACGTTTATGGGGACTCTCTCACGCCTAGTTAGTATATATGCATCACTTATTTATTAAACGCCAAAACGTCAAAGTTGCTTTGTCATTATCTTCACATTATCTCCACACATAGCCTTTAATTTCGAACATGAATTTTGAATGAATTGTATGTCTCAGATAGTTTAATACTTAATCTAACTAATTGAAAAAACTACAACTACCATTCATGACAAGTCCACTGTTCTCTAAAAATTTCTTTTGGTGTCAAAGTGGTGTACTTGCGTTATTGTATTTAACACCAGGTGACAGTCCGGTAAATTTTGGTCCTTCTTTATTCTAAATAAAAAAGCCATTTTGGCTCCTTCATAGTACCTTTCATGACAAATTCCAGTCTGAGTTTAACCTATTTGTTTCACTTATCCACACTCCGTACACAGCCAAATGCTTGCGAAGAATCAAGGCAATCAACAATTACTATTTTCTCTATCAGCCAGTTCTTTATACCAACCTCCAGAATCGCATCCGCATTATCGTTTCACCTTCCGCGATAAGTAGTTCTAAAAAAACCCCAAAAAACCCAAAGGTTTAAAATCATAGCCAATGACCAAAAGATAAAAATTATTCAAAAGGACATCCTCTTGTATCTCATAAGCATAAACTTAACACAAAGTAACATGTTGAAGGTACATGAACTACTTTTATTGTACAACGCCCTCCGGAAGAAATTTCTAACCGGTCTCGCTCCACCAACCGCAGTCGTTCGTGTAACTAAAGGGAAGTAACCGCTATAAGGAGTTTATCCTGAGACATGCCATTTTATTTCGTATTACAGGGCCCCTGTGTTTGAGCTGTAAAGACATACCTTTTCCGAGAGACTGTGATCGAATCATACAATGTGCAGAAGGCGAGGTAGATTTGTTTATCTTTATATCGAGGGTTCAGTGCAATACTATAGTAAGTGCTTCATAAACATGAAGCACTTACTATAGTATTGCACTGAACCCTCGATATTGGGTTTTACATCTTGTAAACATGTTTGCAGTTATTCTTCGATATCTGATTCTTATCGATGGGGGACGACCAAAGATCTTCATGCCCATTAGGGTTCGTCAAGCCGGGTAGAACGATCGGCATGAAGTCAGTGAGTCAGGACATGATGACACTTCCGCTTATGAGGACCCCAAACTAAACTGCCGATAAAGGATGGTCAAGCCGATGAGAAACATCGGCATTGCGTAGGTCAGTCAGGAGACTGCCTCTCATAAAAACCCAAAGCTTAACTGCCAACAAGGGCTTGTGAAGCCGGATAGAAACATCGGCATTCAGTAGGTCAGTCAGGCAACTGCCTCTTGTGAAGACCCTTAACTTTTTCTGCCCATAAAGGTTGATCAAGTCGGGTATTGCCATCGGCAATCACCGGGCTTTGAACCCATGCGGAGAGGAGTCATGTGTTTTCAGGTTCTGTGCTCTAATCACAATATAGGATAATAGCGGTTTGCTTTGATCTGAGCTATACCGTTTTCAACAGTACTTTGGTTTTACAACAACACACCATTTCAACATTTAAAAAAGGCTATCTCACAGATTGGGGTGTAAACTTTTTTGGATTAAACTGCCTTCTACTGATAAAATAAACAACAGATGCTTCCAAGGTAACATAAGACAAGATTAGCGACAGCTTCCAAACACCGTTTATAACCGGTCGGTTAAACAGTTTGTGTGTCACATGACCAGGTAAAAGGTGAAGAACCAGGCAATCTGGATCATTAATCGGGCTTATCTGGGTTATTTCTAAATCTTTTTCACGTTTAAGGTTGGCTGATGGGTTTTTTGGTGTTAACTATTAGAATATGCACAGAAATAAGATAGTTTGATATAGCATTCATATCTTTTCATGGGCGTTACAGCAATTTCAGGCAAATATATATATGAAGTGATTGACATATATTTTCAATTTGTTGCAGAGATGCCAAGCGAAAAGTTTTGTAACTGGGTCAGCAAACGCCCTATATAATGTGGGGTGCTCGTCGGTAAGTTGATAGAAATTGAAATCTTCAAATTGGGTTCTGACCAATGCCAGACTGGAAAAACGGTGTCTTGCCCAATGTCACCTCATAATGAATACATATGCCGCTTACGGGTTTATAAGACATATTAAGATACATGTAACCATAAATTCAATGACAATCTCCAGTTATTCCAACTCATGCACATAATTTACATTTGTGTTTGGATCATATTTTAAAATTTTGCTTAACATACTTAAAGGTTGTATTAATTTGCCATTCAAAGTGACATCATAAGATACTGCTATATATTCAAAGAATATCCCTTGTTACATACGAAAATCATGTATATGTACATTTGTTTTGGGATCATTTTAAAAATTTGGTAAACATATTGTGACGCTAATAGGGTTTATGTATAAATACTATTTCAACAGCTTCGCTGTAGAAGCCGGCTTTTAATGGCGATGCAGTAGAGCGGTTCTCTCGAAAGTAAGCAACGTACGTTGCGATAACTACCTGGATGGGTGATCCGCGATGGCTTTACTCCGGCTCACCGGATAATAGTCCTATGCCTTAGCCGTAAACAATTTCGATTCACAACACCAACCGTCTTTTCTTTCTTTATATATATGTATATATCTCATCAATCAGATATGTCCCAACAAGAGATCCGTCCGGAGCGATAAACGCCAGATAACGGTCTGTGACGAATGCTGTGACGGGGACTATTGCAACAGGGATCTTTGTGCGTTCGCAGCGGGTCGTAAGTAAAACTTCCGGTTTATCGCAATCGGAACTCTTCGGCAAATTCCGGCAGTCTGGATAAGGTCTCGCACCTGTTACGGAGTACTTCCGGGTCGAGATCCCATTTAGAAATTTTGAGTTTCGACTTCTGGTGCATGGATTTGCCAGTAAGTGATGAGCTCGTAGAACACTTGTATGTTTCCTGTACATACAATAGTCATGCAATACCCTCAAAGTGTGTTTTAATTGCCTATTGCAGGAATATTTGTTTGGGATAATGAAAACAAATGCCAGTACCTCTGCACTGATTTTTTGACGGTACCTGTACACTTTACCTCGTGGAAAAAATGAGACGATTGAGGTTTTCATTTAATTACAGTTTTTGGGAGTTTAATGAACCAACTAAGTATTTCTGTATATAGCATAGGAACACTCAGCAGAGTCCTGGAAATAATTGATTAAACATCGGAGTCAGTGGGAACTCAAGATTTCAAAAGTACCAGGTGTTTCACCATCAGTATGGCCTGCCAAAATCATAAAGGGCTACCGATGGGCCAATCAACGTTAGCGTAAGAAACAATCTCGATTTAAAAATCGCGACATTTGACAAGCCGTTAACCTTAGAAACAATCAAAATTTGAATGTCAACACATTTGACAATCCGTTAACCTTAGAAACAATCATGATTTGAATGTCAACACATTTGACGAACCCTTAACCTTAGAACCAATCACAATTTGAAGGTCAACACATTTAACGAACCGTTAACCTATAGAAACAATCACGATTTGAATGTCAACACATTTGACGAACCGTTAACCTTAGAAACAATCACGATTTGAATGTCAACACATTTGACGAACAGTTAACCTATAGAAACAATCACGATTTGAATGGCAACACATTTGACAAACAGTTAACCTTAGAAACAATCACGATTTGAATGACAACACATTTGACGAACCGTTAACCTTCGAACCAATCGTGATTTGAATGTCAACACATTTGACGGACCGTTAACCTTAGAAACAATCATGATTCGAATGGCAACACATTTGACGAACCGTTAACCTTAGAAACAATCACGATGTGAATGTCAACACATTTGACGAACCGTTAACTTAGAAACAGACGATTTGGATGTCAACACATTTGACGAACCGTAAACCTTAGAAACAATCACGATTTAAATGTCAACACATTTGATGAACCGTTAACCTTAGAAACAATACGATTTGAATGTCAACACATTTTACAAACCATTAACCTTAGAAACAATCACGATTTGAATGATGACACATTTGACGAACCGTTAACATTAGAAACAATCACAATTTGAATGTCAACACATTTGACGAACCGTTAACCATAGAACCAATCACGATTTGAATGTCGACACATTTGACGAACCGTTTACCATAGAAACAATCACGATTTAAATGTCAACACATTTGAAGATCCGTTAACCTTAGAAACAATCACAATTTGAAAGTCGACACATTTGACGAACTGTTAACCTTAGTAAACAATCACGATTTCAATGTCAACACATTCGACGAGCCGTTAACCTTACAAACAATCACGATTTGAATGTCGACACATTTGACGAACCGTTAACCTTAGAAACAATCACGATTTAAATGTCAACACATTTGACGAACCGTTAACATTAGAAACAATCACGATTTGGATGTCAACACATTTGACGAACTGTTAACTTTAAAAAACAATCACAATTTGAATGTCAACACATTTGACGAACCGTTAACCTTAGAAACAATCACAATGGCAATTTGAATGTCGACACATTTGACGAACTGTTAACTTTAGAAACAATCACGATTTGAATGTCAACATATTTGACGAACCGTTAACCTTAGAAACAATCACGATTTGAATGTCAACGCATTTGATGAACCGTTAACCTTAGAAACAATCACAATTTGAATGTCGACACATTTGACGAACTGTCAACCTTAGAAACAATCACGATTTGAATGTCAACACATTTGACGAACCGTTAACCTTAGAAACAATCATGATTTGGATGTCAACACATTTGACAAACTGTTAAACTTAGACATAAATTACGATTTGAATGTCGACACATTTGACGAACCGTTAACCTTAGAAACAATCACAATTTGAATTTCAACACATATGACAAACCGATAGCCTTAAAAATAATTACGATTTGAATGTCATCACATTTGACGAACCGTTAACCTTAGAAACAATCACGATTTGAATGTCAACACATTTGACGAACTGTCAACCTTAGTAAACAATCACGATTTGAATGGCAACACATTTTAAGAACTGTTAACCTTAGAAACAATCACGATTTGAATGTCATCACATTTGACGAACTATGAACCTTAGAAACAATTACGATTGGAATATCAATACATTTGACGAACTGTAACCTTAGAAACAATCACAATTTTGAATGTCGACACATTTGACGAACCGTTATCCTTAGAAACAATCACAATTTTGAACGTCGACACATTTGACGAACTGTTAATCTTAGAAACAATCACGATTTGAATGTCAACACATTTGACGAACTGTAACCTTAGACACAATCATACTTTGAATGTCAACACATTTGACGAACCGTTAACCTTGGGAACAATCACGATTTGAATGTCAACACATTTTACGAACCATTAACCCTAGAAACAATCACGATTTGAATGTCAACACATTTGACGAACCGTTAACCTTAGAAACAATCACGATTTGAATGTCAACACATTTGACGGACCGATAACCTATAGAAACAATCACGATTTGAATGTCAACACATTTGACGAACAATTAACCCTAGAAACAATCACGATTTGAATGGCAACACATTTGACGAACAATTAACCCTAGAAACAATCACGATTTGAATGTCAACACATTTGACGAACAGCTAATCTATAGAAACAATCACGATTTGAATGTCAACACATTTGACGAACCGTTATCCTTGGAAACAATCACAATTTGAATGTCAACACATTTGACGAACCGTTTACCATAGAAACAATCACGATTTAAATAACAAAACAAATATCGAACGGATCACCGCCGCATATCGATAAACTAAACCTGATGTATGATTGTGTTCACACATAGCCTTTAATTTCGAACATAATGTGTGGAAAGAAGTTTAAAGTGTGCGTTGATGTTTGTTCATTAAGAGTATCAAATGTATTTAAGGTCTAAATTGAGCACTAGAACTCCTGAGGCTTTACTAAATGTGAGCGGGTTTTTTTTTAATTTTGTTGAGTTCTCCCTTTATGGTAATACACCTGTAACTTTTGAGATTTTAAATTTCCATTGACCTCAATAACATATCAGGTATTTTCTAGTCATTAACGGATTAAGGAACGTGTTTTCCTCCCCTTAGCTATACACAGAAACATCAGGTTGGCTCATTTAACTCTAAAACCTGTAATAAAATGGACACATCAATGGTCTCTTTTTTTTCATCATTACGAAGTGTACCAGTACCATCCGGATATCAGTGCACAAACAATCAAATCTGGCCGAGGTTTCGGCATTTGTAATCATATATCCCAGACAAACAGTACTGCAAAGACAATCAAACTTTGAGAGCATTGCAGGGCTATCATATATACTGGAAACACATCGGTGTTCTACCAGTCCATCGCTTACTAGCATAACTGTGCACCAGAAGACGTAATTGAAAATTTCTAAATGGGACTAATTTTTGGGTACTTTTACACGGAAGCACTTTGTTACTTGCGAAACCTTATCATCCTAGTCTCAAGCGAATATTACATAGAAACTTCGTTAAACAAACTCCACCTCAATGTTAAATGTCTGATTTCAATACATTTACTTATTTTATCATCTATAGACGTCACGCGAATCTGTTAAAGTTTTAATACAATGCGAATCGTCACGTTGAATACAAAGATAGCACGCCGAAAAATTGACACTGACAAAAGAAAAGGGTGCCAAAAATAAGTTTTCTTTGCAAAAGTCGGATGAAAATAAATTACTTATATGCATTATTCTTTCTTTTTTATCTAATAAAGTGTCTTATGATGCGAACATCTAAAAAAGTATCAAAAATAAGAATCATTTAGAACGACAAGTAATGTTCTGCAAAACTCACAGACAACTCGGGTATTCTCGGATATTTCCGGATATTCTCGATGAATAACGTGAAGGTGGTGGTTAGTGTTAGATAGCAAAAGTAAACGCTATGAGACGTTTGTACGTAGTCTTCAATTGTGGTTGCTTACAATTTGGACCGGTTTTAAAATGAATGAAGAGAGGGGGCGTGTCAAAAGATCACGTGATCATTATATGTTGTTTTTGTTTTTGTCATTGACAGCGGATCTGACGAATCGGACCTATTGTCTTAAATGCGACGATGTCTTGGACCCTACGCAATGTGAAAAAACGGTGCTGTGTGAACCAGAACAGGTGTGTATGCATGTCTGAATGTTTGTATATATCTATGTATGTCTGAATATTCATATATGTGTATGTGTGTCTGAATGTTTGTATATATCTATGTATGTCTGAATGTGTATATATGTGTATGTATGTCTGAATGTTTGTATATGTGTATGTTTGTCTGAATGTTTGTATATGTGTATGTGTGTCTGAATGTTCATATATGTGTGTCTGTGTTTGTATACAAATAAACATGGTCTAGAATATATATGCTTGTATGCTTTTACATAGGTCCACGTGTTTCTGTAAGTACTGCAGATTGTTGGTTTGTTTGTCTATATGTATCTTTATACACTCTGTTAGTTTTAATGTCTATGTATTTCTGTACGTGAGTGTGTTTGATTCTATCTGTGTTTGCCAGTCTATGTATCTAAACCTGTATGTCTGTATGTGTGTACTTGTGTATCTAAATATATCTAAATATATGTGTATCAAGGCCTGTTTGTCATTGACCGATGCCTGTCTTTGAATGCATTTTATAAGTATCTTTTTTAGATCATGTTTATTTATATCGTTATGTTTGTAACGAACCGAGCAAATGAAGACATCCGATTAGTGAAAAACACTTTCGTTCACGGAGTGGCTGTTTTTACTATAAAAATAGCAGCATGTTCTCTGCAACAATTACATAACTTCCACCTCTAAGAAGACTCGTCCCGAGTCTTGGCCCTTGGGAAATACGTGGGAAAGGGAACTCCGATAGGAGAAGTCTTAATTCCACCGCTGCCACTAATGTAACTATCCGAGCAAATGAAGCTCTTAAAGAGACAAACACATCCGATCAGTGAAAAATACTGTCGTACACTGAGTGGTTTGATTGTCTATATATATACCAGCATGTTCTCTACAACAATGCATTAAGTTCTGCAAATTGCATAAACGTTCAACGAACGTTACATGTTTATCAGCACAGACGTTTTATGTCTGGTATGTCTGTGTAAGTGAGAAATGTTTTTCAAACACTGTTAGGCACTTATCAATGGGGGAATCACGTGGTCCGATTTGAGAAAAAATGGCAACAGAACCCTCGCTTAGGGTTTTCAAACAGGTACATTTTCCTTATTTCTAGCTCGTTTTTCACCGGATAACGCCTATCATTTGGCTTGTTGTGAACGGTTGCAGCAAGTATCAAAAGTTATCCCCTTGATAGCCTAATAATTGAGACAGGAAATCGCGAATTAGGCCTTCTAGTTGGAAACTGATGATACTCACTGAAACAGCTTCCATATGGCCGTAAGATAGGCTTCATGGGATGAAAACAAGTAAGTTTCAATGAAGGTGTACCTGTTTCAAAACTTGAAGCGAGGCTTTGGTCGCCATTTCTTCTCAAATCTGACCACGTGATTCCCCCATTGACTTATGCCGAAATGAGATATAAGAAAATTCTAATATACGCCCTTACCTTTACCCATTATAGAGACGATTAACAAAAGCAATCGGTATGACTTGATTCTTCTTAGAAAATGCAATAACCTACTAACAAGTATAGTGTTGTCAATTATGTTTGTGTATTGACCTTTTTGTATTGCAGATATGTTATACGGAGTATATCAAACGTAATGGGGAGTTTCGTTATAGAATGGGATGCATCGCTAAAACGGTATATATGTCCTACATAATCATGTGTGTGTTTTCCACAAAACTAAAGACCAAACGTGTGTGTTTGCTCCACTCTTTCACATAGCTTAAGACCAAATGTGTGTGTTTGCCCCACTCTTTCACATACCTCAAGACCAAATACCTGCTTTCACCACTCTTTCACATAACTAAAGACCAAATACGTGTTTTCCCTGCTTTTTCACAGAACTAAAGACCAAATATGTGTTTGTCCCACTCTTTCACATAACTAAAGACCAAATATTTGTTTACACCACTCTTTCACAGAACTAAAGACCAAATATGTGTTTACACCACTCTTTCACATAACTAAAGACCAATATGTGTTTACACCACTCTTTCACAGAACTAAAGACCAAATATGAGTTTACACCACTCTTTCACAGAACTAAAGACCAAATATGTGTTTACACCACTCTTTCACAGAACTAAAGACCAAATATGTGTTTACACCACTCTTTCACAGAACTGAAGACCAAAAATGTGTTTACACCACTCTTTCACAGAACTAAAGACCAAATATGTGTTTACACCACTCTTTTACATAACTGAAGACCAAATATGTGTTTACACCACTCTTTCACATAACTAAAGACCAAATATGTGTTTGCACCACTCTTTCACAGAACTAAAGACCAAATATGTGTTTACACCAATATTTCACAGAACTAAAGACCAAATATGTGTTTACACCACTCTTTCAAAGAACTAAAGACCAAATATGTGTTTACACCACTCTTTCACATAACTAAAGACCAAATATGTGTTTGCCCCACTCTTTCACATAAGTAAAGACCAAATATTTGTTTTTACCACTCTTTTATATAACTGAAGACCAAATACGTGTTTTCAACACTATTTCACATAATAAAAGACCAAAAAAGTGTTTTCACCACTCTTATACATAAATAAGGATCAAATGTGTTTGTGTGTAAACAACATTTATGATTGATAAATAAATCTGTTGGTTTTTCCGCATACATAAATCAAAAGAACCAATATGAGTGTTTAATCACAATTTCCCGTTCAATCAAATAGCACACTTGCATTTGTTTTCCAATATACTTATCCCACAAAATAAAAAAATACACATATATGATATTTAATAAATTATGTGCATCTTTTCTCGCATGATGAAAGAATGAATGTGTGTGTTTTCAAAATAATGAAAAAGGAAATGTGTGTGTTTTTATGCATAGGTAAAGAACAAAAACTTGTATGTTTTCACAAAAATTTAAAAAACAAATACTTCTAGGTCTCCAATCATAATCAAGTAACACATGTTTGAATATGCTTTTCCACATAGTAAAAGAACAATTATGTTGTGTTTCCCATCTATTGAAATTTTGATACGTATGTATATTCCAACATAATGCAAGAACACATATGTCAATATTTCCCATATAGTGATACAATACATGTGTTTTCTCACATAATTAAAATAACATTGTATTGTTATTTCCCACATATTCAATGAAAAACATATATTTTTGTTTTCCCACACAAAAAATGGATGTGTTTGCGTTTTCCCATAAACTCAATGAACAAACGGTCTGACAAAAAAGTTCTTTGAAATAGTTTCACATAACTAAAGAACAAATGTTATGGCAAAAATAGTTCCGTGAAATAGTCCGTTTACTCATAGGGTTTTAAAAAATGAATATATTTTTATATAGCATATAATAAAAAGAAAATGCGTTGTTTGCTTGTCATAAAAATATGAACGATATCCTATAAAACGGATTGAGCGCAGTTCTATAAATAGAGACGTCACAGGCTACCATTAACATCTATACTTGACCTCAGTATTCACTATTATGTAGGGATGTGTGCCTCCGCGATAAATAGTTCTGCGTAGTATTAGAAAAGATCAAACATTGACCAAAAATGAGATTCCAAGATCAAACTGAAAATAGACAAAAATAAGTAAATCCTTTTTGATAATGGTTGGCATACTTATTTACTGAAAAAAGTATGAAGCCCTTTAACTATGTTCATAAAACTCATGAAAATTAATTTATGAATGCTGTGGGACGCTATTTAATAAATTCTTTTAAGACAAGAGTTTTGGGCTTGATATACAGTTGTCTCGAATTCAATCACGTTTATCAACAATATAATTGTTTACATATCTAAAATAACGAATTCTGATTGGTCATTCAAAAATGTGTATCACGTGACCAGGTCAGAGGTGAAGAATGTCAGGCATTCTGAATTATCAAACTGGCTAATTTTGGTTATTTCTCGTTGGCTCTCGCATTCAAGTTGTGCTGATTGGTTTTTGTAGTGACAACTATTTGGATCTGACCGAAAGTTTACCAAATGATATGGTTTGATATAGCATTAGTCTAATTTCGTGAGCCTTTAAGGATTATGTATGTGTATACGAATATCTATTGTTTTGCATTCCATATTCATTAAGCACACATAAAAGATAGAGTTTAAATTCAGAAGACTTAATCGAATATGCATCTTAAACATTGACATTAGGAAATGTTGTTAAAAATGCAGTTTGCTCACCTTACTACCGCATTCTCAATTAAAGGGTCGGCCATCTAGAAAAGTAGTAAGTACCCACAATCCTTTAAGTCAAATGACACAGGTCACTCAGATATGCGCCATATTTATTCCGTTAACCCTAGAAACAATCACGAATTCAAAATTTAAACAAGATCAGACTACACGCTGTCGTAAATTGGAAATTTAGAGGTTTCGAAAAGCTGCGATTATAGCATTTGCCAAAAACCCATCTTGCAAATCGGCCAAACGCAAACACTGCTATGACATGATCTTCACAAAAAGCCTTTAATTTCTAATGTAATGTGCGAAAGCAAAGACTTAATTGTATGTCTCCTTAGTTTAAGACTTATTCAAATAATTTGGAAAACTACTGTTCCTTTCGATTTCAAACTGGTGTAGTTTCCTTATCGTAACGATCGCCAACCTTAACGAACGGACCATTGTCGTAATCCGTCGAATTAACTGTTCCGAGAGACTACGATTGCAATCTTTGCCAAAAACCGACTGTTTACGACCATTTCTCTCTGCCATACCATTTTCTTTTTATTTCGAACTGTGTACTTGCGTTACTGCATCTAGTGCTAACCTATACATTCCCGTTTTAGAGTTGCGGTGCAATGACTGATATATCACCTTCTTTTGTCGGCCGCCGCAAGCGTCTATTAATAGATACAGAAGTCAAAATCGATAGTGCTAACCTATACTTTCCCGTTTTAGAGTTGCGGTGCAATGACTGATATATCACCCCCATTTGTCGGCCGCCGCAAGCGTCTATTAATAGATACAGAAGTCAAAATCGATAGTGCTAACCTATACATTCCCGTTTTAGAGTTGCGGTGCAATGACTGATATATCACGTCCATTTGTCGGCCGCCGCAAGCGTCTATTAATAGATACAGAAGTCAGAATCGATAGTGCTAACCTATACATTCCCGTTTTAGAGTTGCGGTGCAATGTCTGATATATCACCTTCTTTTGTCGGCCGCCGCAAGCGTCTATTAATAGATACAGAAGTCAGAATCGATAGTGCTAACCTATACATTCCCGTTTTAGAGTTGCGGTGCAATGACTGATTCATCACCTTCATTTGTCGGCCGCCGCAAGCGTCTATTAATAGATACAGGAGTCAAAAGCGATAGTGCTAACCTATACATTCCCATTTTAGAGTTGCGGTGCAATGACTGATATATCGCCTTCTTTTGTCGGCCGCCGCAAGCGTCTATTAATAGATACAGAAGTCAAAATCGATCGTGCTAACCTATACATTCAGGTTTTAGAGTTGCGGTGCAATGACTGATATATCGCCTTCATTTGTCGGCCGCCGAAAGCGTCTATCAATAGATACAGAAGTCAAAATCGATAGTGCTAACCTATACGTTCCCTTTTTAGAGTTGTGGTGCAATGGCTGATATATCACCTCCATTTGTCGGCCGCCGCAAGCGTCTATTAATAGATACAGAAGTCAAAATCGATAGTTACTGTAACCGGTGTTGTCGGGATAGAACGGGAACCAGTGGCAACTGTAACCGGATGTTGTGCAACGCACAGGAACCGGTACCATCAAGTGAGTGTTTAAGAAAATATCTTCACAGTGTTCCTTCCCTTTTTGAACTGTTACTTAAACATCTAACAAAACGGGAACCAGTGGTAGCTGTAAAACAGCATGCTGAACATTAATCATCTTACAGAACGGGAACCAGTATCAACTGTAACCTGAAGCTGAACAACGCACCAGTACTATCCGGTGTGTTTAAAGAAGAAACAAAATAACAAGAGTTCCCTCCCTTTTTTTAAACCATAACTTGTAACTGTTTAGATGCCTGAGTGACATTGAGAGCGAAATAGATATAAAGACTTCATCCTATATATCTTTACATTGAATGTACTTGTTTAGGTTTGATATTTTTGTTATGAATCATCCCCTTTAGGGAATCGTGAATATGAATTGACGCTTCTTTCTGTAACCTCTTTTATTTGTTTGCGCAATTCAACAATACAAAAAATGTATTGTTTCAACAAAAACATTTCATTTTCATTTTCGAATAATTCTCATTTCTGAGTAAGCAACCTCAAAAAGGGGAAAGGAAAATATAGAAAACGTAGAAAAATACCGCCAAACATACATGAAGTACCCCCATTTCCCCACCCCCAAAAAAGACAACAACAAAAAAATCAACGACAACTAAATGAAACCGGATGTAATAGTGATTTCACTTTGGTTCTCGGTACCAGACGTTGAAGAGTTAGTACTCGTATCCCCACCACTGAGAACGGACTCATGCGCCGACCTGACGGAAACCAGCTGTAAGGTTCTCAAGATAGAGGACCCTTCAGTTTGCAACATCCCTGGGATCTCACATTTCACCTGCAGGAAAACGTGTGGTACTTGTGGTAAGCGTTTGAATTGTGTTCACTTTTTGTGAATAGTTTAAACCTGTTTTTGTTTTACATCTATTGTGAAACAAGTTCTTACAACTTACGATTCATCATTTTTTATTCTGCTTCCTGGATAAATGACCAGTACTCGCAACGAATGTGAATTAATGAAATGTCGCAAACATATAACTCTGCAAACGAAGTTCGAACCCACGACCCTTGTCTTTCGAAGCTGAGGCTCAATATCTGGATCACTCTTTTGTATTAAAGGTGCCTGTTAACATATATGGGGATTTGTTACTCGAAACTGTTTTGTTTAAAGACGTAAGGAAATTTGGAAACTTTAGAAATGCACTGCAGCTGTATTGAAAAATGACACAGATTTTTGAATAGTCATTTGAAGCAGAATTATATCGTTTTCATTCTTTAAGTATGTATACGGTAAATTTACATGTCTTTTATTGAAAAATAGTGATATTGCTTTTGAGATGTATCACAGATAAGTTGTAAATGCTTAGAAAGATTGGGGCTTTCTGAACTAATATTTTTTCATTAGCTACTTTTCTAATTGTATATCTGACGACAACAAAAGTATGTATTGTTTCGACGACTTTTATTTTGACTTTCACCTTTTCTCTTTCGTTAAGTTTAACTTTTGCACTATCTATTATCCATTAATTAGTAATTATTGATCTACTGTCGTTCAATCAGTATATATCTACCATCATTAACACCAAAAATGGTATATTTGTTATCCATTATTCATCTCAAATTCTTATTCATTTTTCCCAAATACTTAAACACTATTTCCTATTATTCATCTCAAATTCTTATTATTTCTTTTTTCAAATACTTAAACACTATTTCCTAATATTCATCTCAAATTCTTATTCATTTTTTTTTCAAATACTTAAACATTATTTCCTAATATTCATCTCAAATTCTTATTCATTTTTTTTTCAAAAACTTTTTCAAATACTTAAACACTATTTCCTATTATTCATCTCAAATTCTTATTCTTTTTTTTTTCAAATACTTAAACACTTTTTCCTAATATTCATCTCAAATTCTTATTAATTTTTTCATTTTTCATTCTTTATCCTTGCTTCCTATGTACTACTCAAATTGTTTTCACCTCGTTTGTATACGCATGTTCTCTCATTTACTTTTTACTACTTATGATGTGTTCACCTCGTTTGTATCTGAGTTTTAACTCTTTTACTTTTTACTGCTAGAATTTTATTCACCTCTTTTGCGTAGGAGTTTTAACTTACTTACTTTTAATTCCTCAAATTGTATTCAACTCTTTCGTATACGAGTCTTGATTCATTTCCTATGAACTGCTCAAATACTGCTATAATTTTTATCATACGTATACGAGTTTTACCTCTTGCTTTAAACTGCAAGAACTTTCTTTTAACATGTACATATGACCTTTAAACAAGCGTTTTATCAACAGATGTACGTCTTTTAGACCGAGATTTTCTTTTCCCTCTCCTACACAAAATATTTTTGATATTGTTTACTAATTATAAAACACTGGTAACAAATGATCTAAATGATATACAGTCTTATTCTCTAGGCGGAACATGGTCATCATTCTGCAAAAACTCTTCTGGAAGGGCAAATTTGGTTTCATTTCTTTCATGTTTCGTGATATAAGCTATCCAAAACAAGTTACAAATTTGCTCTAAATTACCATGTCAAAAGTTATGCCTTACTCTAAAATTCAAATGTTCCATACAATTTTGAACTGTCTCCTATTTTTGACCCACTTTACTATTTGTTTTTAATATAGATTATACCTTTGTCTCAAAATCATTTCTCACTGCTTTGTCAGGCTAAGAGTATCTTTGAAAGCCTTTCATTTCTTCAAGGTCTTTCGATATGATGGACGCACATACTGTAAAGTGCTCTACATTTGAAATTGTCAAAGTTTTTTGTTACATTTTCATTTTCATTTTATTTCCTATAAAACATTATATTAATCAATAATCAATAATCCTTTTTACTTCCCATTTAGTAAAAAGGTTTATGTTAATTTTAGGAGCTATAAAACAAGTACTCAATATTTTGTCATGTTACGAGTAACTCACATACTTAAAAAAAGGTATTGAGATTAGAGGTTTTCACAGTTCATTTTAACATATTCGAGTTTTATCGCCCCTGCTAAGATTTCTTCAAGTTTTTTAACACTTTTTATGGTAAAAGTTTTGGCACACGGTGTTGAGTGTAGAATAAAGATGCGTTTCAACATGTAAGGCATGTAAACAAGTTTTAACACAAATGGTGTAAAGTGTTATTGTTATTATTGCATCACTATCATTAATGTCATTGTTAACATACTATTATCATTATAATAACAATTTTACAATCATTATCACCATTATCATACCTATCTTTGCCAATATAATTGTACGATGACAAGTAACTTATGAAGAAATTGACTAACCCAGTACACCCAAAATACATATTTTTGTATGGGTTTTTCCGTCGCTGCACCATTATGTCTGTTATCAAGAGCAATTTACCCTTTGATCGAAATGGTCTCTAAAAACTTACTGCAGCAATAATGAGCTATTTCTCCTTTTCCCACAATGTTTCCTGCCCTATCAGAAGATTATTTATTGAATTCATCATATTTTAAAATGTCGTCTGCAAACTCTTTCAATTCGGAACAGTTGAAAATATGGCATTTTGGTAAATGGTCAAGCCTCCTTTTCACGAATATCCAACTGCTAGTACCAGGCATTGAGCCCACGTGGGGAGAGGTCACGAGAATCCAAGGTCATTACTTGTACCACTAGGACACATTTCACTATCCTGATTATCATAATTATTAAGGAACATGAAATGATATGAGTGCAAAAAAGTTACTGCTGAACAAAATAGAGTTCTTTTATTATGTTCATAAAAGTTATAGAAATGAATTTATGAATACTGTGAGACACTATCTAATTAACTCTATTAACGTCAGTTATTTTGTGTTTGAATAATAGTTGTCTCCAATTCAATCATGTTTATCAACAATCAGTTTATTTACACATTGCAAATAACTAATCCTGATTAGTCGATTCAAAAAATGTGTGCATCACATGACCAAGTCAGAGGTGAAGAATCAGGCAATCCGAATTATTAAACTGGTCAAGTGATAGAAGTTGGGAGATACTCGGTTTAATCAGTGAGAATTGTCTCATAAGTCAAAACTGGCTCGCCCTTTCAATAGGGGTGACAATACAATAAAAAGAAACCTCTACCTTTTTAAACAGGCTCATATAGATTAATTCCTATTTATGTTCACGTTTAAGGTGTGTTGACGATTTTTTTGTGAACACTACCAAAAGCTTACCAAATAATATAGTTTGACATAGCATACATCTTCATTCACGAGTCTTTAACATCACTACCTTCACCATCATTATTGATATTGCTAATAACACTATAGTTATTGTATTGTTACCATTTTAACTATTATGATTATCACTATTATCATCGATATTTCAGTTGCGACCGGCACACCAAGCACAACTCTCCCGGCTTCAGGTAGACCATATTATATAAATATACTCTGTTATATATTTTGCTTTCTTGTTATTTCCTCTCAAGATTGCTTTTTTTTTTACAACACGTGTAATAGTGTTACCGTTTCTTTAAAAAAATGAAGGTCATTATTTTCTAATGAGGACGGTATTGAAAAATATATTTTTAATGTTTGTTACTTACCAAATACAATCTGTGATAAAGTGCCTTTAAGACTGTTAAATCATAACGATTGAAAAAATGTCTGTTGCGTTTTTTTCTTACAGTGGAATGGCTGGAAATAATCCAAATTGACTACAGCTTTGATCTCGTTTTCATAAAACTTTTGTTGAATAAAATGGTGCAATGAATCCCAATCAAAATTTCAAACTCTCGTTTTCAGACTGTTTTTACGAGAGTACAAAGTATCAGGGAGCCTACGACAAAACCATTTCCGGTGCAAAATGTATAGACTGGTCCTCGGTCTTTTACCAAAACTCCATGTCGGCCATGTTTCCTGATATTAGCTTGCAGGCCGCGGAAAACAGGTGCCGGGATCCAGGCGGTAATCTTATACGTCATTTTGTTTTTACTTTCCTAGGCGGTTATCTTTTTCGCAATCATGGTTCCTTTTTAATTTCGTTTCTGAAATGATATGTTTAACGTGTATATTTCTACGTTGTTTTTCCATATTTTTTTTTAAAGTCAGCCAATCACAAATTTCAAAAGCTAGCCATGCTAAAGTACATGCTTTTTGGCAAACGAGCCATCATCCTTAAGTGTGATGTTTTTTTAATTTTTTTCCATCGCTTAATATATGCAACGTTATCTCTTTAAAAGCATACAAGCTCTCAGAAAAACAGCCAAACTGAGTAATATGATTTATAAATCATGATAGAATATGTTGAAACATAGCGAAAACCACAGTATGATTACAAAATAACGCCTGCACTATTTATTATCTATTTTTCAAAGTGCTATTTTTACTTGTTTACATTCGAGTGACATCTAAAATAGCAAGGAGCGCTCGGATTAAAGAGTGGCGATCACCTGGTTAGAAAAGTCGCGTCAAACACATAAAAATACTGTCATTTATCCTATAGTTACAACGTAAACATTTAAAATTGAGTGTTCCTTGGGTTTTATTAGTTCCTAACGTTTTGCAGCTGACCTTGTTTTATCGCTAATTGTAAACGAAAGTTATAGTATTCACTCTTTTAAAAGCATCATGTGAACGTGTTATAGTCTCAATACCATCGCTTGATGCATTTCGTCGATATTATTTAGCGAATGTTATTTAGCTGTTCACAATACTGTCACTATCTAATTTGCATCAAGAGTGTAGAGCATATTTTAAACTGTGGAGTAAAGAAAGCAGCCACATATTTTGAGCCTAAAAACAATTTTCTGTATGTATTAATATAATAACAAGAGCATCGATTGGTATTCTGATCGAGGTTTTATATTTGTTCAAAACACTGACGAAAAAATTAGCACACTTGGAATCAAAATCGGACAAACACATTCTTTTAAAGGTCGAGGTCATCCTTGGTGCTACACATCAACCAACAATGATTGGGAGTATTGTCCCGTGCCATACTGTGAAGGTAAGTTGCAATCGCCCTGGTCTCAATAAAGTGAAAATTTTATTTTGGCTTATGTTACGCGCTAGGAAAATACATTCGATTATCTAATAACTGCTCAGTTTGTGGTTCATAAGAAGTATAAGATGGTACATTTCTCGAGATAAACTTTTTCGGATCAAGTATTTTCGTATTTTCTTACCAGGATGTTTTTAATGGCCCAAAAATGACCAAATTTCATCGTTATGGTGTTTCATTTAGAGAATCCTCTTTTTTGCACAGATATTTTTAAAGATATAACTGAAGACTATACATTAACTGTATATCATGATAAAGCTGATTCAACTTCTTTGTTGTGCTAGTAATTTCATAGAAATATCATAAAAATTGTCGAAGATATGCCTATTGACTAAACCTAGTGTCACGTTACGCTTTTTAGGATTTTTATAAAGGTTTAAATCAAGACTTCAAAAGGGATAAAAAAAAAACAGTTCGGATACAGTTGTTATGTGTAATTAGAACTTCTGTCAATCTTCTTAGGCAAAAAGTAAGTACAATGTACCTAAGAAGTAAGTATACACATTAATATGCATGTTATAATGAATGTCTTAAAATGGACAAAAGTCTGTCTCATCCGTAGACAGTGCTCTCATCCGTAGACAGTGGTTTTAATGTGCATATGCTGAAAAGATGAAAATTGTGTTTCACCTCCATAAACAAGAGCACACGTAGAAGTTAGGTAAACTATGTTTTAACAATTGTCGTTTTAAGTAAAACAATACGAATGATTATGTGCATATTGGGATTACATAATTGCTTTTTAGCTGATTTGTATAAAGAGACATTATGAAAATGATAAGGAAAAGGATATCATGCTACAAGACATAAAAATGGTATGAAAAACACCAAGCTGCTCTTGTGGCTAAACACTCAATTTGTTCTTTAAACTTTCACGTGCTAAATGTTCACTTTGTTTATTAAAGTCTGTTCAAGAGTTCCATCATCTCTTTTGATACTTCAGAATAAAGTGTTGAATCAAAAATGAACTGATTTTTTTTAAAAAAAATAAAAAGCTTGAAAAAGTTAAAACTACTTGATAAACTTTCTATACAGACAATCCATCTAATGTGAATATTTTCTATACACTTCATTAATGTCTTATCCGAAGAAAAAGCGACTGTGAAATAAAGGCATCATATGAAATAATTCTCATAAATACATGAAACTGGGATACAAGTTTTTGTAATGCAATATTCCAATTTAATAATGACAAACGAAATGACAAATGTGAGTGTTCCTCGAAACTCTCAGAAAATAAAATGAAATTGTTGAGCAGTCACTGAACCTTTTAAACGTTTGGACAAAAACTAAAATCCAGTTATCATGACTTGATTTTTGTATTTATATATTTTCCTTTTTGTATATTCATACCTTAAAAGTAACAGTCCTTCACTTGTGTCCCATAAAAAGCACAAGGATCCTTACTATACCCATTTTGTCCCATCCGTAGACACCCATATCTCAAACTTCAGAGTCAAAATTTCAACTTAATTTGTAAGATACAGTTTAGAGTTTGATATAAAAATATTCAAGGTTAGTTGTAGTTCCAAAGAACTGCACTTGAATTAGAATAATAATTCCATCCTGAATTTTTGAGTAATTTAAAGCTGCTCAAATTGAGAAAAACAACGACTTTTTTCAATAAAACGGTAGCAACCCATGTCAAAATATTGAATCGTGTTTTTCGAAATTTAATTATATAACCATGATTAAAAAAGGTGAGACGAAAGTCTTTTGTTCTGTTCCCTGTCAAAACTGACAAAAATCTTGAAATTCTCTTTACTGCATTTTTTGCGTATGAGAACAACAATGACCGAGCCTTTTCAGTATGAAGAATTTCTGTTTCTTGACAGGGAAGAAAAAATCAGATTCTCGTCTCGGCTCATGTTACCATAAAGTCATATAAACAAAAAAAAAGGCAGGACGAGAGATTCAACCTACGTTCCCTGTTAAGACACTGAAAAAAAACGTGCATTAATCTTCGCCAGAATGTTACACCTTATTCTTGCCTTTTATAACCATGTTACCATGTTTGTTTGTTTTGTTCATTTGTTTGTTTGCTTGTTAAAAAAAGAAGCAAGACGAGATGCTCATGTTGAATTACCTATGAAGTCAATGAAACAAAAACACGAGTATTGTTCTTCATCAGAATGTTACTTCGACGGCAACAGCCAACTATTCGATGGCCACAGGAGCAGGGACGTCAACAACACCGCTTGCCTGCCTTGGAGTACGTCACAGCTAACGCTTCCCGACTCATTCTACGTCGATGGCTCGAAGGTTGCCGCCAGAAACTACTGTCGGAACCCTTTCCCTTCGTCTGCAACGACAGGGTCAATTAGCGAACCAGTGTGCTTCACAGCCCATGGTTTTACCAGCTGCGGTATAAAGCAATGCCCTGGTAGGTACCCTTAGGCATTGCTTATGTCTCTTCATTCCATCTTAAACATGCCTTTGGAATTCAAATATATAGACAGCTTTGTCAGATGGTTGCTCTAATAGAGCCGCTGTGTTCACGGCCCATGGTTTTACCAGCTGTTGTATAAAGCAATGACCTGGTACGAACCTTTTAGAACTGCTTAAGTCTCTTCACGCCATCTTGAACATGCTGTTGGGATTCAAATATATAAACATCGATGTCAGACAGTTGCTCTAATAGAGCCGCTGTGTTCATGGCCCATGGTTTTACTAGCTGCGGTTGAAAACAATGCATTGGTTCGTATCTTTTGGCCTTGTTAAAGCATTTTCATCCTATGTTTAAAAGCCTAGTCTTTGCAATGTCTGGTAGTTAATCTCCCATTAGGCACCCTACAGGGCAACAGTACAGTTTCACAGTATGGTGCAAGTTTCCTGTATATTACTTGAAAAGGAAAGGGGTGTTGGTGGTCAGATTATGCAATACCCCAACCTTTCGGTTTCTCATAATAGAGAATATTGATAAGAAATAAGTGTTTGCTTATAGTTTTCTATATATATAACAATGATTTACATTATTATTAGATTTTTCGTAATAAACTGATAGGAAATGTGAACAAAATAATGAGTTAGTTATTCAATAAATTAGCACGTGTTATAATAATACAATGTATGGTGATAATGACGATATACTACAGAGGAACCATATAATTTCCTACTGAAAGTCATTATTACATAAATTAATATTACTATAAGGTGCAACTTAAAGAAAATCCCTTATTAAAATCATCCGAACCTCCAAAAATATATTTCAAGTCTTATTTAGAAAAACATGAACTTCTTGTAAACTTTATTTAAGACAATAATTAACAAAATAACTAGATTTTTCTTAATAAATTGCTTAGAAATGTGAAGTAAATAATGAGTTATTTATCAAATAAATTAGCACTTGTTTTAATTCAACACTGACTAATTGTTAACTACTGAACAGAGTTAAATATTTGTAAAAGAGTGAAATAGCAAGGCCTTTGTTTTAAAATATAAATAAAGCTATCAGTAAAGTTTTAAGTATTTTAGATTAAGACACTTTGAATATGTCAATGTTAATGATCTTTTTATTCAATTCTGTTTGATGAATATTTCAGTGAGCTGAGTACTGATTAATTATTAGTTTTACTTGTTGTACGTTAAAAACAATTCGAAGAAACCATTCAAGAAACAACCAAACAAGCTTGACAAAAACCTTTTAGAGCTATTTTATCTACTGATACCAAATGTCATTCCTTTAAGTTCCCTTCCAACATTAAACAACCTGAAACTGTTACTGTATAAATCATTTTAAAACTTTCCTTTTGCTACGCAGTCAATAAATTCAACAAATATGTGACTTTTGGATCAAGATGCGTTGAAATGAATCTTAAGAGCAGCTGCGGTAGTAAGCTTTGTATATATGTACCTATTTCACTAGCCTACGGTTAAAGCTTTTAGATTGTGGCTTTTTAATCTAGATGGGTTGAAAAAAAAACTATAAAAAAAAACATAGTCAGCTATACCAAATGCTGGCTCTTTACGTTGAACAAACTCGAAACGCTCATGGCATCCAACAACAACAAAAAAGCAATTCTAAACGTGGCTTAATATATTTCTAACAGCAATATTCTGAGACAAAACATTACAACTTCATCATAACTTTACTTTGTGTTACTCATCACTAAAACGTTGTTCTATCACAGCATCACAAATATTATAAAATCAATCTTGTTAGTGTGAAATATGCATTGACCTTTGTTTTACATTGCAAAACGGATTATTGAAGTATATTGTACTAGTGTATTGTTTTATCAGTACTTTGATTTCTATTTTTAGAAAGTTGCCGTGATAGCCCCACCACCAATT
The DNA here is from genome assembly GCA_947846245.1 of Cerastoderma edule. Lineage (NCBI taxonomy): Eukaryota > Metazoa > Mollusca > Bivalvia > Cardiida > Cardiidae > Cerastoderma > Cerastoderma edule. The sequence goes on from OX401421.1 coordinate 19,025,848, forward strand.
GCAGTATTGTGCAGAGCTATGTTTGCAAGAACGAATATACAAGCGTAACGTTGTGTGCAAAAACGTGTGGGAAATGCAGTAAGTGGCAATCTATACATAGAGACGTAACGTACATAATTAGCACTATTCAAGAATTTAGTGTTCACCTAATTATGTGGATTTCCGCGGTCAATAGTTCCGCATAGTATGAGAAGTTATGAAGGACGTTTTTTACAGTTTTATAAGAAAATAATCATTCCATAGAATTTTCTCAATTTTTGATATGTTATTTAAAATTTTATTGTGAATTCAAAAATGAAAAGGAAAAATGCAGATCGACGTGTTAGTTTCTTTGAAAAATAACAGTATCCATGGTAACCGTTTGGGGCAAAAATGCCAAGATGACCATAACATTTCCGAAGGTAATAAAATAATTTCTTGAAGATTCATTAACACAAAAAACATGAATTCATAAATTCAATACTTTATAAGTCAATGTTATTTTATATTATTACATCCTGATCAATTTTTGTAATCCAAATCAGTTCTTCTAATGTATCTATTCGACAAAACTCAATGATATTTGATATGTATATTACAAATAAATGAAGATATTTAAAAATTCCTATCGTAGAATTTTCTTAATTGTCAGTATGTGAAGTAAAATTTAATCTTGATATACAAAATGCAAAAAAAAACGTATATGCAGACGAGTTAGTTTGTCTGTAAAACGACAGTTTTCATGGTAACCGTATTTGAAAAAAAAAAGACTAAAATGATTCTAAACTTGAAAAATATGAGCTTTGGGCTTAATATGCATGATAAAAATATAATAATGTTAATAACCTTTTATAGTTTTGTGGATAATATTCAATAATGTTGATTTATTACTAATATGAATGGTTAATGTTAATTGTCTTTTTATATATGTCTACCCAAACATAAACACATTTATTAATAGCATTCTCACACTTTTCTCCTTAAGGAATGATATGAATGTAAAAAATACTATGTTCAAAAATGCTTTACTGTATTGTTTTTTTTTTATTTTTTTTTTAATTTATGGTGTTTGTCATAATGATATGTTTATATGCAAGCAACAACTTGTATAAGTTACGCTAATAAACTTTTGAACTTGATAATATTGTTATTCGTTAACATAAATTGCATATAGTAAAACTTCCGAGAACATCCTTAAGTAGTGTTCCCAAACGAAATTCCAAGGTTCAGCTAAAGAAAGACAAGAATAAATATACTGTTTTCAATTGTAAGTGATACTTATTGGCTATATCAAGCTTGCATTTAAGGACTTTATACGTAAAGACGAAATCCTATTGTACTTCCCTATTATTTTCGTTCTCGTGGACAATGTCCGACAGTGTCATTGTAGCAGTTACAGAAGAACTTGCTTTTAAAGAGTTATGTACCCCATTCTTTATACCTTAAATTTAAAATACATGTAAACTTAGATTTGAGCTGAGTTAACCGAAAACCCTTCTGAAACGTTGGCAATAGGTAAATCGCGTTTAAAATGCATTTTAATGAACTTCCGGGTCGGCAATGTTTAAAAGTAGTATGTAACTACAATCCTTGACGCAAAACGACACAGGTCACTCAAACCGATGTTTACACACTGCAATAAGTAAGCATACATACTATCTTAAACTTGTTGTTTTCACGCAAAGGTTTATTTGCAAGGCAGAAATAAAATATCGTAAAAGCGATACAGTTTTCAAATTGCGCTGTGAAAAGTAATAGAAACCTGCTATTGAATCTAAAACTGCTTCAGAATGCGTTAAAACATTTAAGTATGTACTGACGGTATGCGGTTGCTTTTAAAACCGTTGTAACGATTTTGAATATGAGAAAATACGTATTTATGTATTACAGGTTCTTTATATCTTAATAGGTACTTAATTGCTTCCAAAGATAAAATAAAAGGCTCCGTTGAAGAAATAACTTTTTCTTGAACAAGCACATAGTACAAAGTCATATTTTGCAGCGTTTGTACAAAATATTGTATCATGTGGTTTCAAAGAATGGTTAAACTAAATACGAGAATCAATATTATTAATCAAAGAGTCAAGACATTGTTCAAATCAATTAGTCATTTACGAAATATCTTTTATGTGGTTTCAAAGAAAGGTTTAACCTAATACGAGAATCAATATGAGTAATCAAAGAGTGAAGACATTTTTCAAATTTATAAGTCATTTACAAAATATATATTCTAAGGAAGGTTTTACTAAATACGAGGATCAATACTTGATATCAAAGAGTGAATGAAAATTTCTTCAAATTTATTAATCATTTACTAAATATATATTATGTCGTTTCTAAGGAAGGTTATACTTAACACGAGAATCAGTATTTGATGTGAAAGAGTGAAGAAATTGTTCAAATTTATAAGTCATTTATAATCCATTTTTGCTGAAATATGTTTGGCGAGTTGTGTTGAGAAATGTATCTCCAGCTTCCAGAACTTTGATTTGGGCATAAATTATTAAATTTCTGTCCGACAAGCAATTGCGGAACTTTCCGAATCTCGGCAGGGAACTACTCACATATCTTAATCAATTAATATTAAACAAGCGTAACTTTGCAAATCTCTGCAAAGAACTACCACATAGGAACAGGTTTTGTCTCATTCCCATCCTGTTTTATTTTTGTTGTTTCCAGATTCTGGCCTGCTTCCAGGAAAGATTGTGGCACCGCCCGCAAGTATGTTTATAAAGTTGGTTGTTTTCAGCTAACCCTCGTTAATGTTTGGTAATGGGTTAAAGGTGCTTATTTCGCAGAAGAGAAACGCTTGAAAGTAAGAAAAATGCTATAGATAGCTATTGGAAGCACAATAAATTCAGAAACTGTCAATCTATCTTGGTATACACAGTTAATAAACTTTTGGATTACAATACATGGTAATTCACTGTAGAAACACTGTAAAGAATTGAAAACAATTTAATTTTGCTTTTTCCAATTACTTTTATTTAGTGCGTATCGAATTACAGTACAGATGCGGTTCAGTTTTAAAAAATAATAATTATTAACTTCCAACTTTCCTCACATATATGTTCAAGCACCTTTAAACCCATTATGACGTCTTTTCTCATGAGAGGTAACCTCGGATAGCCGACGAGCAAAGATCCGAAGATACTAAATGAGCGTTTTACAGACAGTATAAGAACTTAATTTTCTTTTTTATTATTATTTGCCTCATTGTTCATATATTTCTATATCGACATGTAAAACGATTTAAGAAAGACTACCAGTCAAACCATCCAAGTAAGTTCTAAATCCATCGTCTCGATAAAATAGTTCTGAAATACTACAAACATATGTATCCGGATAGACAGCAACCTCATTTATTGAAAGTGTAGATATAACGAACCGAGCTAATTAACACCGAAAAAAGGCAATTAAATCCGATTAATGAAAAATACTGTTGTCCACTGATCCACAGTTTTATTTACAAACCAGCGTGTTTTCTATAACCATGCATTATGTTCCCTTATTTACATAACCGTTCCGCAAATTTTAAAGTAGACAATTATTTGTACAGTCAGGCAGTTTTCCCATGACATGAAGTGAGCCCTTTTCAGAACAGAAATAGAAACAGATCATGTATTTTATTTGACGAGTACATGGTACATAATCATGTTCATTTACAAAATAGAATATTGACTTAAGGCCACCGCAATCACTATTAAACTTCCCACGGTGGTCTCCCTTTATGAGATAAATCTCTGCCACCACACATGTCACATGCTTATCTGCTTAAAAACAGAATTGGGTTTAATCATGGCGGTGACACAAAACAACAAAACAGCAATTTGTGCTTTATTTGCAAAGAAAAGAAACAATTTTCTTTAATCCTAACTGGTATCTAATCAACAGAAGGACACTTTATTGCTAAATTGAATACTCGATAATCGATATTCGTATATCCGTTAAAGAATTGAAAAAGAAACATTATTTGAATTTCATCCATATCTGAATAAAAATCTTGTGATGGCAGTGATCAATTCAACGAAACAAGGGGCGATCACTGTGAGGAGTTTGGATCAATTTCTACCATCTCTTAATTTTTTTTCAAATCGGAAATCATACCCGCAAGTAAGCCATAAAGGGGCGTGACGGTATGGCCTAAGACACACGTTGTCTGTATAAATATGTCTGTAGGTGTTTGTGAAGACAATCCGGCCGCCAGCTGTGAAACCCTGCAGTACCTGATATGCCCGGATCCCGAGGGTGCCCGAAACATTTGTCCTCGAACCTGTAACCGATGCAGTAAGTTATGAACCTTAGCCACGTGTACAACTTTAAAAGTTTCAGCTTCTCTGAAAGGGAGTGATGAATTAACATCACATTTGGTTACTTGTTGGGTTTTGGTCTTTACCAGTCTGTTGTTTAAACACGTAACATATTTGTGACCAAGGAAAAGGAAATTTTATAGAAGAATATTCAGGCTAAAGTGCATGCATGATTGACTACCCAAATTGGGTCTAATTGGAGAACTTAAAGTCATACTTGCGCTTATATACACTTCAATTGTGAAAGTTCTAGAATAATTGACAATTGATTTAAAAGTGCTCTAAAGTCCCTTTTACAGAGGAACTGAAACGGTAACATGTGAATATTGATGCTTTTAAAAGAGTGAATATGATAAGGTTTGTTTACAATTAGCTATAAAACAAGGTCACGGAGAAATTCCGGGGAGCAAAGAATCCCGAGAAATTCTCCATCTTGAATGTTCATGTTGTTGGTATTGGATAAATGCCAGTATTTTTAATGTGTTTCAAGCGTTTTTTCTAACCATTTGATCACCGCTCGTTAATCGAAGCGCTTCTTGCTATTTTAGATGTAACTCGAATGTAAACAATGACGTTTAATTGGTGGTTAAAAAGTTTGTGAAAATAGCCATGTGAAACAAAGCGAATAATAAATAGTCCAGGCTTTATTTTTTCATGATCCTGTGGTGTTTCACCATTTTGCAACATATTCTTTCATAATTTTTAACTCATTCTACCAATTTAACTGTATTTCTGACCGCACCGCTAGTATGCTTTAATCGGTGCTTGTTCATGGGAGAGAACATATGAAAGTTGAAATGGAATGCCGTTGAAACAATATAGGGTTTTTGTATTGTTGTTTGATATACAATTAAACGTGGCTATTGAAAGTACGATAACTTCAGGAAGCATCAGTTTATCTAGGTGTGTACAGTTCATATGCAGTAGATCCCAGGAATTGATGTCACGGTGAGAAATGGTTGAGAACCAATTGTATAAAAGAAAAAGGTAGCAAGAGATACTCTTAAACAATATGTCCCTCATATTTTAGACGAACTAAACCCGTTCACTCGACCAACCACTCCCCAGACGGTTCTCACAACTAAAGGCCCGATGACTCAAGTTCCCGTTCAAGTATCGTCGACAACGATAACTGCACCGTCCCACTGGCTGGAGTGGGGTTCATTCCAGTGTCAGCTTAAACAAGGTGTTTGTCTGATGACGCGGTTCAGAACATGTAGCGGAAGTACATGCACACCGGGTAATTCTTATGGAGTGGAGCTTTGCACGAAGGACCAATGTCCAGGTACGATTTGGGCTGTTGTGTAACACAATGACGCTAGTAGACCAGTTTGGAGTCAAAAGGAAATAATACGGAACATGATCTTGTCGTTAAACGGTAGATTTTCAATTAGTTTGAATAAGTATTAAACTATGGAAGGTAAACAATTAAACCCTTGTGTTCAAAACTAAGGCTATTTGTGAAGATAATGACACCGCAGCTTTGACGATTTGGCAATCAATACACACTTTTAAGAAGTATTATATAGGATAACAGTACATCTGTTATGTAGTTTTAAGGAAATTAATTCAAAATTGCCTCACATCTGTAAACAAGCACCTTTCATGGTCCATCATAAATTTGTATCGAGTGAACCCTGTTTAACATGAGGTACATAACTTCAGATTCATTTGTTTTGTTCTTCTTTTGTTTTAATATGTGCTTGGTCGTATTCGGGAAAATCATTAGTTTAAACATATTCATATTACATCGATTTTGAAACAAGTCCTCACAGGTTAAATAAATGACTCTCGATTCTGCTTCCCGGATTTGTAACCAGGACTCGTGCCAAATGTGGATTAATCTCCGGCTACTCACGGAGTTTGAATCCACAACCGTTCTGCCCCAATGCCGATGTCCTACCCCTGGACAACTGTCGTCTACTTTCACTCACATTTGTCTTGTTTGTATATTAAAGTTCTTAATTGTATTCATGAATCGTATAACATGTTCTTCAGTCCCTAGCACATGTGTAATTTTATTGCTTTAGTCTGAGATATTTGTATGCTGTTCTTTGCATAGCTGAGAGATTAATAAAATTGGTTTGTTCACAGACGAAATCAATCAGATGAACGCCCGATCAACAACGACAGACGCAACCACAACTCAGCCATCAACACCCATGCCATCACCTATAACAACAGGTAATTTGACAAAAAAATGACTTAAAATGACTAAAAACAGATGCCAAACTCAAACCTCGATTAATTTTTCGGAAAATCTATAGTCTCGGATGTATTTGTAATTCTAGTTGTAAAATCGATATAATTTATTGTGTGATCCTTTTAGCCACAAAGCTTTTAAGTTCATGAGATGAAACATGCATCGATCTTTCATAAAAAGTTTTACATTGTTTTAGCTATCTCACATTTAACTTGTATTTCTTTGTCGCTTGAAATTATTTCTGTCAATTTCCGGTCTAAAAGATGTATGTAGCTCCGAAACCACATTTATAAATATATATACCTGAAGTTACCAATACACATCAGTCAACAGGGTCAAGTAAGCAAAATAAAGACAAAAAAAGATACATTTTTTTTAATCAAAAATCAAAAAAAAAATTTAAATCAAAATTGAATTTAACATACAAGTTCCTCGCAATTTCAATGTTCTGAACATCAAATTTATCTTATGTTCTTATGTTGTGACATATTTTGTTTACGCATGAATAATCATGAAATGGCAAAAAAGTAAAGAAATTGGAAATTATATATTTCACGCTCAATTGTCATATTGCTTTTAGATTTGAACGTTTATCCGGATGATAAGTGGTTTCGGATAATAAGTGTTTGAAAACTTGGATTCGATAAAGTTTTTATTTACTTCATCATGAGAATATAACGCATGTTATATTGATTAGCAGTACTTGAAAGTCCTTTTTCACGAATTGTGTAGCACACAATGTGTAGCACACAATTTGATGTCATTGTTAACATTCGAGGTATGTCTCAAAATACTGATTAGCGTTCGGAAAACGATTTTTCTTATCAAATTTATAGTCTTTTGTTTATTTATCTAGACGCACGTATTTAGTACAAAATATCAAACCTTGCTCCGACCATATCTACTATTTGTAACTTGTTTATATAAATGTGTTTGTATGAACATCTATAGGCGTTTGTTTGTCAATGTTTGTATTTGTAGAATTTTCTCCGCTGTCTACATTTTCATATAGATGTGTCTATAGACGTTTGTTTGTCAATTTTGTATGTTTTGAATATTCTTATGATACTAACATTCTTATTTTATTCCCGTTGTAGCTCGTCATGTTGGCAATATTTAATTTCATGTATTTCATTCTCGTATTTATATTCATTGAATTATGTTAACAATTTACCTGATGACCTTAAAACTCTTATGGAATCATGTAGATAAAACTAAAAAGCTAAAAACTATGAACAATCCTGCTTTTTTCGCTATTAGCAAACAAACCTTATCATCTTAACTCTTTTAAAAGTATCAAATGAGCATACTACCGTCTCAGTTACGCTTTAATTTTGGTATTCAAAGTATCTTTTGTCAATCGTCAACTACTCTAATGCTGACACAACTTTACTGTATATAAGCGCTATTCCCGATTTAAATTTCCAATTCACAGCTCCTGTAGACGGTTGTAGAGACAGCGGTGCGTATGATTGCGCTCGTATAAAAGATGCTGCGTGCAACGACGTCGACTTTAAGTATCAATGCAATAAGACTTGTGATTTGTGTGGTAAGCTTATTTTTTGGTCTTCTACTTTTGACGTTATATCAAATCCAAATGCCAAAGGTAAAATCCAATACAAATTACCAAATTAGACAGTTATTGTTAAAAGATCATTTTTTTTTTAATTTATAAATTAATCAATTGAAGGTTTATCTAAAAAGATTTCACAATCGATATCAGAACGTTACTTCGGATGAGACATAGTTTTGGGATAGTAGGTGTTCGATTAAACACGTCTATATCGTATCTATTAAGATTTATTTCACAACGTATTAAACTCGAAATAATGCGTTTAACAGTGGATCGTTGTAAACTCTAAATGCCATTGTTAAAACATATGTGTTTAACAAAAGTACGAAAGTACAAAACACATAAAAGGAAGCTATATCATTCTTTGGCAAACGTTCCGAAATATAGATAGTTAACTTTTTTCAAAGAAAAAATAATAAAGTGTATCGTATACTCAGCAAGTTATTAGAAACGGTTAAATACACCTCCGTACAAATAACCAACGCACCTTAAAAGTTACTTTTTCACAGATGAGACAATTCGAAAGATCAAAAATGTAGTTGAAATAAAGATTCTCCTGATGAAGGTAATGTAGTTCATAAATACTTTATGTATACGGTTTAAGCCTATAAACAAAAATGTAGTTGGAAATAAAGATTCTCCTAACTGAAGGCCTTATCAGGCTGAAATTTTGAATAGATTGAGCTGGAATTATTTAGTTTTACTTTATAAAGACTTCTAGATTATACTTCTCATAATTTTTCTCCCTCTCCCCATTAGACTGCAGAGACGAACTGGATTGTCGTTCAGCGAGTCCAGTTAACCCTTTTTGTGCAGAAACGGATCTTGCGCAGAAATACTGCAGAAAAACATGCAATAAATGCGGTAAGTAACGTTAGATTGGTCGTTACTGGTATCAGGGTAGGGACTACTTCAATGTACCAATGAATTGTACGTAACTAAATATAGAAATTACCGTGCATCTGATTAGAGGTTTTTGTGAAATATGTTTTTCAATTGAACTATGACTAGAAAAAGACGATTTGTGATAAATATTTTCTTTTTCAACCTATCATGCACGTAAACAAAAGGTTATTCGTATATCCCATCTGACTTGTGTTCAACTCAAAACGCAGCTGCTATTTCTTTTATTCTCTTTCGCATATATTCAATTAAAACACTTTTTGTTCTCGAATACTTTTTTTCGAAATGAAATCCACTTGTACTATTTAGTAAGTCAACTAGCCATTTTTGTCTATCGAAACCAATATGATACATATACAGCTTTCCTCAAATACGTTGAGAAAGTTTGTCTTTGGTTTTATTATTAAAGTGGAGATAACACCAGTGATTCATTTCATGCCCCTTTCTAAAATGATGCCATGGTTGTTTGATTCGATTTTAAATCGTCAAAGCATTACACCTATACGAATCTGTGTTAAACAAAGCTATACGTATTGATTTATTACTTTCCTTTATCATTTACTTTGCTACAAATAAGAAAGCATACATCCAACAATCATCACTTGTAGGAAGAGTGTTTTTCATTCATTTATGACAACCTGTCTCTAGATTAACTCTGAGAGTGAAAAACCTTGCTAACATTTTACAAATAACTAGCGGTGTGAAATTGCCAACTGTTTATTATTCTTTGCACTCGTGTTACGTCACAAGTTACGTCACAAGGTTGAGAATTCTTTTGCTAATCGAAATGTTGTACATTCAGAAACGATACTGACTTTTGTGCAATTTTTGTTTTCATTGACCAAACCAAACTTTATTAATTAATCAAATCTATTAACAACAAAAATGACAATAATTTGCAAATTATTACTGCCAATTGACATCATTTGAACATGGCAAATAAAAGTTTTTTCATTGTATTAATATACACAATGTTTCATTGAGAAGTACTTCAAAAACGCTCCAAAAAAGAAATTAACTCCTACAAATGTTACAGAAATGTATTATATGGAGGACATTCGATTTTACATATGTTATGTTTGTGGAACGATGTATGAGTGCGCTTCGGTTGACGGCCCGTGAATTATGCCAAGCTCTCCAGAAATATACGCTTGAGAACCTCTATTAAATATTGTGTCACCATTATCTTGCAGCAATGCCAGTTATACCAATAACGTACAATAAATGTGGTGACCCTGTGACGAACGAGGATATCTGCAAGAACCTTCAAGAGGAAATATGCCTTTGTGGGGATCGAGAATTGGTTCAACTTTGTCCAAATTACTGTGGAGGTAGATGTGGAATGATTGCAGCCTGCAAATCAGGCACCGTACTGGTAAATTGATTTGACTTAATATTGGATGTTGTACGAACATCAAACCGGCCGGGGAATCACGTGACCAATGTTTCCTACGAACAAGATGGCCGCAACCTTAACAGAACCGGTATTGTTTTGCTTTTTTATTACCAACTTTTACCACGCATGAGTTGACCACCAACTTTCCGGTTTTTGTAGTATATGATAACACATGCTTTATAACGGCGTGGACTCTAATGTTCGGCAGAGAAATCGCGACTGTTTTTGGACATGCGCGCCTGTCGACTTTGATTTCTTTATCAAGTGTTAGACGATTGTAAGACGTAACGCCGCTATAAAGCGTTGGTTATTACCAGAACAAGTAAGTTGATGGTAAACCCATGCGGGATACAAAGTAAGGCTATCATTGGCAAAAGTAGGTGAAAAAAGCATACAATTACTGATCCGTAATGAGTGCAGCCATCTTGTGCATTATAAACAATGGTCACCTAAGTCCCAGGCCTGTCTAAAGCACTCATTTCATTACAATTTTGTAAAATTCATTTTTGAAATTGTAAGCGTTGCTAAAAGAGCACGAAATGGTTGTTGTTATTTTTCCACTAGTTCTGCTTCTTCACAGATGTGAGGACATCTTGCAGTTGATATTAATGTCCTTAATATTATACATCAGCTAAACTGTTATATGATATGCAATGAAGAATAGTTATTTGAAGCAAAACGAGATCGTTTTTAATTCTTTTAAGCTCGTATACAGTGAATTAATATACATTTCTATCGACTGCATATAAACTGTTTATACTATGACAAATCGGCTCTTCCTTAATTAAACTTTCAATAGCTACTTTTAAATGTATAACTAACATAAATACAAAAGGTGTGTTGTTTCAATGACATTTTATCATTACTTCCAAATTTTATTATCTGTCAACAGTAATCTCTTAAACCATGTTAGGAAGTTCATCACGAGACAAAATCCATCATACATGTAAATGTCAACATTTTATATTGTTATTTTTTCTTATGTCAATTCGATATAAAGTTGATATATATTCATATTTATATCTTACATGTTCTATTTTAAGAAGCTCATTGTGAGACAAAGTCAACATATACTCGTTTTTTAAAGTATCTTAAATATTACATTTTCTATGCAAGGAAGGTCAGGCACGATGTTTTCAACATAAAAGTATGATTTATTTTATTTTCTATATAATCAAGATCATTGCGAGAATATATAAATATGGTAATCCGTTTATTTCTAAAGTATTTTATATGAGATATTTTAAATATTAGGAAGATCATTGTGAGGATATGTCAATAGAAATCCGTTGTTTTTTAATGTTTTCTAGATTTTAGACTGCTAGAGAAGATTACTTCATATCCCTTTTAAAAGTATTTTAAATATTACACTTTATCCTGTCACCTGGGCAATGAACAGAACAATAACAGGATGCCATATACCACACATGTATTTGATATCCTTCGCTAGATCACGTGATCGCTACGTTCACCTGTCAGTATTGATTTTCCGTTTTGTTTCACTTTTTCGTGTTTATTTTCTTTGTTTGATTGTTTATTTGAATCCATATCTAGTTTGGTGTCTTTGAATATGGAAGGTTATCGGGCTCTGCTTCGGATTATTATCAGATTTGCTTTCGGCTCAATGGCTAATATTACTACACCTCGTCCCATAACATTTCCGATTCTCAACATCAACCATCTATTCTCTATCTTATGTTATTAATATCATTATTTTCTTTTAGATATTTTGTTTATCTTTTGTTATTCATTTTAGAACGATCGATTCCAGATTTATAGAAAATAAGACAATTTATATATGGTTTTAAAAGAATAAATTCGTTACTTTTCATGTTAAAATATTTTTATTGTTTCATGCGTGTTATTTTTTAAGTTACGGAGGTCGTTTTGGGATAAAGCAGAGACATTTCCGTATGTAGGAAATAATCTTATGATGTGCATTACGTTTAGTTTAGATGTTCACTAATGAATGATGATGTACTTAGGCATTCGTTCGCCGTTATATATTGTAACTAAAAAACCTCTAAAAGACACCAACACATCCCATCAGTGACGAACCATGTCACCTACTGGTCAGTTGTGTTGTCTATGCTTATACCTGCATGTTCACTATAGCACTGCATTGGATTCACTAATTTGCATAAAACCTTCTGTCGCTTAATATTTTGTGTTCTCTACTTTCAGTTAAAAAGATCATTGACGGATAAAGTATCCTTCGCGAGAAAAATACTAGACAGTAAGAACTGAATCTGTTTGCTTGGACATATGATTAAAACGACTGAATACACAAATGGAATGAATGTCGATACATTTGTTTACTGTTATCTATGTTCTCATTCGCACCATAACAGATGTACAGGTGTGGGATTCCAGGTGAAATATTCAATCATGTCATGTGCTGAAGCAAAATCCTCACAGTGGAATTGATCACCACAAATGTCACATGGCCATCTGCTGAGAAACGAAAATGGCGTATAACGATAGAGGCAACACCGAGAAAGCATCAATTTGTGCTTTATTTTTGACAAAATCTCAACATTTTTTATCTAACTTGTCAAAAGTTAATCCAAGAAGACATTATTCAATATGATCTGTTAAAGCCGGTAAAAACCTGAAAACAAAAACCCATCTTTTAAATGTCATCCAATTATGGATAACAATTTTGCGGTGATATTAATCTATGCAGCGTAGCATAGGGAGATTACTGTACTGTAAGATGGAGGGTAAAGGTATGATTCCATCGATGGATATATTGCCATACGTTGTACTACCAAAAGGCTATGTAGCGGATTGCATAACACATCGTTTTTCTTTTTTTTTTTTAACTTTTTTCACAAATGTTGGTTTAAGCAAGCTAGTAATTAAATGTCTTTTTAATGTTGCAACCATTGCTTCTGAATGATGGGGAAACCCTCTATGCTTATCGGCCGACACAAACTTGTCAAGATGGACAGAACCATCGGCTTGCTGTAATTCAGCCTGAAGATCAGTATACTAGACTCACTGAAAGGCTGTTACACTTGAAGTGCAATTCGGGATGTGTTCGGCAAAGACGGACACATCCGGACTGCATATGGATTGTCTTTGGGAAAAACGAAACGGACTGTTCGACACAAATTGCTTGCCGCTCGTTAAGTTTATTTCTGCCAACGGTGAAAACCAGTCTTCTCAAGACCGAACAAAACACGAAAAACAGGATCGGCGCCACTGCTTCAAAACTTAAATTCTACACAATTTCCATCTCCTTGAAAGGAAATAGTATCACGGGCTGTAGGTAAGAGAACTTTTTGTACTCTTTCATTTCGTTGCAAAAAAAGCATGTTTAGATAAATCTTTTTTTTTTCAAAAAGCGTAATAGAGAAAGCGAAAGGCGAGCACCCGTCAAATTTGACCGCCTTTCCAAAGTTACTCCCTCCAACGTAAACAAACATCCGTTTTAAAATCCTGCAATATAACGTGTATGCATGTGACTTTCGCAGTGCGAAGGCAGGTGGGGTAAGCGTTTGGTACACATCGTGTTGTAAATTAAATACACTATTATACTGAATAATGAAGCAACAATGTTGTGAGTATTGTCATGATTAGGCTTAAAATTAATTTCATTAAGATTTTCAAAACCAGCGGTACTCTCTCTGTATATACTCGTCAGTTTCAGACATGGATTTTTGTTATTGACGAAAGCTTTGAAATTGAACATGTGACAACGTGAATTTCTTATTCTAAAAATGAAATCTTATTTGAATTATTTGCTTATGTAACCTCATTCGTTTGGCAGTTTTTAATTTCAGTTGGTTCGTCCTTTGATGATATAATTCTCTAAAAGTGTCAATTGTTCTTGCAAGTCAGACGTTTGGCCCAATGGTGTAGGGTAATAGATTACTTAGTTATGTTTTCTTTATTCTACAGAATCCATGATGGTTGGAAATGTCGATTTTAAACAAGCTTCAACGGATAAGATGATGCAGACCTGTAGAAACATTGATTTTGTTTGATTAATACAAGTATTTACATATATCCTTTATCATTATATGAACTTTATATGAACTTTACAAACATAAATGACATAAATATAGAAAATAACTTATGACAGCAATATACCAATGAAGCAGTCTCTTAAATGTCGAATTTGTTTTGCTCTTTAATTCAAACATTTCTGACGAAATAATAGCATAGTTACACATGCAGTAAAGTATTCAGGAAACAATCAAGTAAGACAAAGGTGGAACTTCTCCACAACATGTCTGCCTTTTATTCCGTTGTTGATTAATTTGGTGTTGCTTACAATTTTGAATTTACCATTTTTTGGCAAAAACCTGTGTAAGAATGAGAATGAAACCAAAACAAGCCAAGAAAGGTATACAGTTTGAATTATATATTTTTATCACCAATCACTCCTTTTTTCTGTCAGATAACTGCTCCAATTGATTACCATGGGAAATGAATCATTTCCAATTTTACCAATAAAGATAAATCAGTCAGTTGAATGAGGTCAGTATTGACAGAATATCTTTCTCTTTATTTTTCTCTTTTTACAGCCATATCTGATGGATATCTGCCAGAGTAAAGAAAAAGGAACACTATTAAAATATTCAGTGCTGGAGGATCACATGGATTTGATACAATCAAAAACAGATGAAGAGTTACATGGTCGTCTGGATACCTTAAATATATTAATATATCTTTGAATCATGACAATGGAATATTCTATTATGATAACAATGTCAAGCGTGGCTCATGGTACTAATTTTCGTTTCTTTTTTTCAAGAAGGCTTCAAAACACAACTTTATTAAAAATAAATGAGACAAAAAGCACACCCATACTATGCTTAGACAGCTTAGTAAGAATGCAACAGACCAGTGGAAGATAGTAAATTGAGTCATTGCTAGAATTTATTTTCTAACTATTTCTAACTATTGCATGTGTATGAAATGATTCAAGGAAACAAAGATGAGAGCTGAATTTGCATACACCAAAGTTAGACTTTATTTTCCTTCAATTTCCATTATAAACCCCTTACTTTTCAACACATATTTAACCAATTATGAAAAAGGAAAACAGGCTGAGAAAGCACATTTGCCTTGTCACAATTGCTTAATTTTATATGTTGACAGGCCAATCATCCGGGCTTTTAAGGTCAAACTAATTCCTTCACAAACTTTTTATACAGTATGTGGTAGATCTACATTGTAATGAAAATACTAAAAAATCCTGAAAGAAAAAGCAAGTTTAAGTTTTAACAAATCCTTGATACATTATTGGTCCATATTACCCACCATACGAAGAAAACATACCATATAGTGACGTCATTTTGGTAAGATGGCGGGAAGGATGACGCCACACATATGTTTTCATTGTTAACCTTTCTTAAATTTAAATTTATAAATGTGATGCAAAAGATATTAGCTACAATAGCTATTGTATCATTACAATGACCAAGTATTTTCCCTGTTTATAGAATCTTCCTTTTTGTAGAATACAAATGTTAAAGACTGGTGTAGCTTATTATCAACACGATACGATTCACTGTTGTTAGATAACATATAAGAATAAAACATTGAGGGAAGGGACCTGTTGGTCCTGCTATTTTTTTAAACTACGGGGATCATAATCAAATTTCACAAAAACTTATACCATGTCATGTTCTGTCTTATTTGGATGCAATTTTAATACACTTTTCACCACTTATAATACAATTGTAGTGTTAATTATTGTTATCTCGTATTCATATGCATTAGCAAAATCGAACTAGATAGCCAGGACATCGTTATGGTTGATCCCGTTTAAGCACGACAAAAACATATATTTTCATCCTTAATAATTTATCAAATGCTATAGAAGTTTCATTACATTAAATGTATTGAAAAGAGTGTGTGGGTCGTTTTGCAACAGATAGTCCGAAGCAAGGACGAGGGTGTAATATTATCACTTGGGCCCCAAAATAATACGGACACTTTGAATGTAATGGGTTTAGGTTCGTCGTACCAAGATGTACAAACGTTTGAAACAAGCGCTGAATTAATATTAACACTGATTGAAAAAACGACTGGTGAATGATTCTATACAAGAAGGAAACAACGTTAATTACAATTTTGCAATCTTCGATTGCAAATACACATATCACGATATGGGTGTAATTGCTACTGTAAGAACTAAACGTAAACAATTGCTAGAGTTTTCTCGACAAATGACGATATAATAGAAACTGCAAAGCATACTTGACACTCTGGTAGAATAGGATTAAACGCGGACTGACAGACATATGTGCTCTAAATGACATGATAGATGAAAAAGCTGTACGCAGAGCTATCTGCGGATATTTCCGTGTATTTGACCCTCTTGACAACTTATTGATGCAGTAATGAATCAGTCTGAAAATTTTGAAAAATTGAAGAAGAGTAGAATTTGTGTAAATATATCACCACTCATGTACGTCATCAAATGAGTAAAAAACTTGGAAGCTATAGATCATTAACAAAGTAGAAACTCAAAAGAAGTTTCATAATTGCAATGAGAAAAACATATTGGACAGCTCACTTTGCAACATTGCCAGCACAACATGCTTTTAGATGCTACAGGTTTTGATCAGGTCTTTTCTCAGATCTTACTTTTGAGCAATCTTTAACCATTTACGCTATATAGCACCGTTTGCCGCCTTATCGATTACCGCATAAAACGCTTTTCGCCGTTATACCTATTACCGTATAAAACCTATTTTGAAGTTCTATCGATAACCGCATAGAACGCTTTTTGACAGCTGAAAAATTGATTTAACTTTAACCCTTAGTTACACACATAAACACACACGTCACTTTCTCCAAATTTCATTTTCCTCTTAAGTAAATATGTTTTCTTTCATTTTCGATGATAAAATTATAGGGTCAAAGTTTAAACTTTTGCTCTAGAGAGAATCTTTTGATAATGGTCCCACGACACCCTTCTGAAAAAGACGCTATCAAATTGAGATGAAGGTAATTCAAATTACCATCCCAATTGATATGAGAGCCCTTCAATATCCGGTCATAAAAGATCAAAACAATGCCGATTTGTAAAGACTCGATAAGGATTCGATAAGGTAATTCTTTATAAAATTGACACATATTTCAAAAAACACTATCCAATTAAAATGAGAGCGAGCATACGGCACGCGACCCGTAAATGATGTTTATGACACAGAGCTGTTGTTCAAAGTTGAACGGCGAATAAAAATAAAGCCATCCAATAAAAGACGTTATAAAGACGGCTACTTAAAGTATTATGTCAATTTTGGTGCTTCCGATCGCAGGTCAGACATCAATGTAGATTCAGAGCAGTCATTTGATCGGTCTTTTGAGCATGAAGATGATGAAATGCTGATAAATCTTACCAATTCGCGGACAAGCAAATTAGATTATTCCTCCGACTTTGACTACAACAACGAGCTTTTGGTAGATTCATCACCCATGGACACATATTTTACGGAAATATAAGAATGATTCGTTGCCATAATGAACTGATTTATACAGTTTTACATGTATTAAAGGACTAGGTTTGACTACTTTATGAAGCAATATTGCGTTGAAAACCAATTTTTTTATTTGGAAACGGTTTTTATGGAAATAGAAATAAAACGATTCAGTTTTGTTGAGAAATATACAAAGACAAAGCATGTTTCTCCGTCATGAATGGCATTTTTCGTCAACAAAATTCCCTGCAATTGATGACAAAACAGAAAAACAAATTAGGGATCTCTCAGGGGGAACACATACGTCATTTACTTCTTTTGATTTTGTATAATTCACAACGCAATATACAAATTCATTGTTTGTCTAATTTTCTTCACTTTAATCTTAATATGTATGTTTCATGTATGTATGTAAAAAATAGAAAATAACATCAATTTAAAGGAATTTTTGTTCTCGTCGTCCTTTATTCTCTGTGAAAATCTATTGGATTAACGAAAATTGCATTAATCTTGGTTTAATTAACAGTACCTCAATCAGTGACAATTATCGAAGATAATCCTGTGCAAATAGGTACCTAGGGTGACTGATTATGTATGCGTTAATGGTCTCCGATAATCGGATGGTTTATACCTATGGTGTCATTGATAAGCCATATCTCTATACCTTAAAGGGTTAATATGAAGTCTGAAATAAGTAAAAAGAATGACAAATGGACGTACAATGTCAGAAACATACCGTGTATGAAAGTTATTATCAATGCTTAATTATGCAGACGTTAATGGCATCATGTAAATGTTTACACCGATGAAAGTGCAGGTATGAGATAAAAAGGAGTGTACTGAGAGTGGGATTCATTGAATTTCGGAAAGAATTTTATTTGATGAATGGGTACGACTCATGAATATCGACACCATTTTCAGGTTAATGCTGATGTAGCCATAGGTTTTATTTGTTCCATCAGGATTATTAAGGACGTAATAGAAACTTCAACCGGCTTATTAGATATTGGAACTTGGAAGTTGTTTTGCTGAAAACATTCAACATAAATATTCAACTGTTCAAGATGGTGATTTGCTTAAGCAACATATTTTTTGACACTAATATTTTGGCTGAACATAACCAATACCAAAAATGTCCTGAATGTTTTGATGGATATCCAAACAGACTTACAATTTGATAAAAGGAACATGAGTGTTCTAAAAATGAAAACAAAAAATAAAAGGTATTTTTCCCATTAACAAAATATCATGCTGAAGGGTGCCAATCTACTAAAAGTTGTCACTGTGAACTCACCTAAAACAAATGGAAAAGATAGTGACTAGCTGGTGTTTCCGTGCGCAGATAAATTGTCTCACAGAATGTTTCAAGTCTGACTTGGTTTATAACAAAAGATGTTTGCTTATAGCATGGCAAGGTTTGGTATGTTAATGCAAGTATTACCGTAGTCTTCCTTTGGACCATGTGGACTCAGGAAACTAGCACTGTACACAACCTTGCGTCACCAGATGCCACCGATAGTGTTAGTATAAGCAACTATGGGTTTTCCGTTCCGCGATTTGATAAAATACAGCCTCAGGAGAACTTGCATGCCACACCGGAAGAAAAATACCAACTGGATTGGCGACAGAAATCGCCACATTGAAGGAGATGATACTCACAAGCGAAGAGGGAAGTAATATTCAGGGACTTACCCATAGATTGGCACAAGTACTCATTGTGAAACCAGGAACCAGAAATGAGTTTTTAAACTCAGTCATGAAAACTTGATTCACATTTGATGTTAAATAAGCATAAATCTAAAAATACAATTGTTGCTCCGACACACACAAAACGAATAACTCGTTTGTTCTGACCCAGAATCATAACCTATTTTATTTTATCGACATTCTGTCTGACAAACTGTCCAATTGTCCACAGAAAACCAGTGTTTTGTGCTTCCTCGCCCCTCAACATCCAGATGATAGATATAGGTCAGCGGAATAAAGCACAAATAGTTTTCAACCATGTTGACACAGCTTAAATGGTTACCACTTCAATACAAAGGCAGTAAAATATGACACGTGTTCGACCAGTTGATTGGTAAACCCCCTGCAATGATTCAACCAATTATATCTGCAAAATTATCATGCCCAGACATTATTCTACCCAGATCTGGAAATGAAGCAATCGTTTGCAAATATGTTAACTGCTTTAAGGCACAAATCCAGATCATGACCATTAGGCAATGACCAGTAATGGTTGTTTTGAACTGCACATCACAAATGATTAAACAAAAATTATGATTTTTTTACCATTTGCACCGATACGACGATAACCCTACGTGTGTTAAGTACCAATACGGGAAAGGTGCAGGCTACTATCCGTATACATGCATTTACTGAGTTTTGCACCGCATCAAGAATGTTTTGGATTCAAAAGATGACAACTCATAGAAAAAGAGATAATGAACTTAGAGTTAGAGCAAAATGTGAAATAGTAATCCATGTTTTAAGTCCTTTTGAGGTTAAATTGCTCGTGAAAACCTATTTATACGACTATATTTAACGAAATGGCACAAAAGCAAAAAGACCGAAACAAATGTTCTCAAGAAACTTTCCTCAAGGCATACAGTCGTCAATGGTCAACATCTCTATCTCGATTAGCTGATAAATGTTGTATTAAATATATATAGAATATACTATTGCATAACGAACTTATTGGGGTTGGCACATGGATCTGTGAGTTCTGGTGTGCACCATGCAATAGACAAAGAGACTGTTGGAAAATATTCGCTGTATCTTGCGAATGGAGACATTACTCTAGGTGTAAACATGGACTTCTATGTATGGTAAGCTTTAGGGAATGTGGGGGCAATAGGTTACAGCAGTAGTAAAGTTCCTGATGATGAATACACGCAAGAACTATAATATTAAGAATCCTTTTTACCATTTAGTTGGTCAGTAATTTCAGTGCTTTGATCTTTAGAGACTGATTTTTACACAATAGATGAAGCCACAGTTTTCTTACTAATAGTATTGATATGTCTTCTTGTACATTGAAATCAGTTTTTTGGTGTGTTTTGGTTAATTGACATTGAAACCGATTTCTAATCTGATACAGAAAGCTGAAAAAAATTCATAGAAAGCGCTTTTTGAGGCTTCCTGCTTATATAGTCTTTTGTATTTAGTTGTCAAGGATTTATCTCAAACAGCATCTTGAGCATTGCTTATACGCTGTCATAATCTATTTATTTAATGATTCACAAAAGTTAACTATTAATGTATAAAGCATTGGACCAACAATGAATAACACATTTTGTCAAAATGGCGTAATTCGGGCAAAAACGGCAAATTAGACCTTATGTTAGATGGTAATTTTAACTAATATCCCCTCGATTTTCTCTGATGACTTTTTCCTAAGGCAACAAGAGACCATATATTAGACAATCCTGCAAAAGATACCGTGGAGGAGTTTGTTTGGTGTTGACCTCTTATTTCTGCTAGGATGACTGGCCTATGAAGAAATTTTTAATCATATCTGTAATCGCTTCGAATTTGAAACACTATTTTGGAAAAACAAACTTGGATAAAAGTCTGAAGAGTGTTTGCCATAGAATGTTTGTTAATATTTCTATTTGAAAAAGTTGATCATACATATTTCTGTCATATTCTTCCGACTCTCAGGATTTTTTATTCAAATACAAAAACTTTGAAGACCAGGGAACTGTTGGTATGAAGAATTCAAATAATCCCAATTTCAAGCTGTGACTTTATATTTTCAACCGATTTGTAAAAGCAAGGAATTAGAATACATGATATAATGATGTCTACTGATTATCACTTACGTTTTTTAACTACATTTCATAAATCATTTATTGCATACATTACTCTAGATCTTAATAGATAAACACATATAAAAAAAAACGTGTTTTATATGTGGAGAAAGATTAATGAAAAATTTACGAAAATTATATTTTTCTTTATTTTTAGGTTAAACAAAAGAGCTTTTGGCTACAACAATGCTATCTGTTGTAATTGAATGACCTTTTGGAGATCATCAAAGCAATTTATGCTGTGATTTTCCTATTGACATTAAACAATACAAAACATTTAAAAAAAAAGAAAAGACCTTGTTTGCTTTCTATGTGATGTAATTTGGTAAGTCCCTAGTCATGTACAAGCAGATGCATATTCTCTAATGACATCACCCTGACTCTTCTTCAACACCAAATGACATGTTGTTTGTTCTCATGATAATTCAAACTATTACTTAACCCTTTACGGTATATAGCGCCGTTCGCCGCCTTATCGATTACCGTATAAAACCCTTTTCGCCGTTATACCTATAACCGTATAAAACCTATTTTGACGTTCTATCGATTTCCGCATAGAACGCTTTTTGACAGCTGAAAAATTGATTCAACTTTAGCTCTTAATAACACATCTTTGCACACACGTCATTTTCTCCAAAGATTATTTTCCTCTTAAATAAATATGTCTTCTTTCATTTCCGATGATAAAATAATAGGGTCAAAGTTTAAACTTTTGCTCTAGAGAGAATCTTTTGATAATGGTCTCACGACACGCTTATGGAAATAACGCTATCAAATTCAGATGAAGGGAATCCAAATTACCAATCCAATTAATGAGAAGTCTTCCTGTCATAAAAGATCAAAACACTGCCGATTTGTAAAGACTCGATAAGGATTTCATGCAATTCTTTAGTAACTTAACACATTTCTAAAACTACTATCCAATTAAAACGAGAGCATACGGCACGCAACCTGTAAAGGATGTTTATGACACAGAGCTACTGTTCAAAGTTTAAAGGCGATTGAAAATCGAGCCGTCAAATAATTGACGTTATAAAGACGGCCTTTTTAAAATATTTAGCCAATTTGGTGTTTCCGACTGCAAGTCAGACATCAATGTAGATTCAGAGCAGTAATTTGATCGGGTTTTTTTAAGCCTGAAGATGGTGAAATGTAGATAATTATCACCAATTCACGGACAAGCAAATTAGATCATTTCTCCGACTTTGACTACAACTACGAGCTTTTGGTAAATTCATCACCCATGGACACGTATTTTACGGAAATATTAGCATGTTTCGTTGCCAAAATGAGTTGATTTTTACTGTTTTACATTTATTAGAAGGACCAGGTTTAACTTCTTTACAAAGCAATATTGCGTTGAAAAACATCCTTTTCTTCATTTTGGAAACGGTTTGAATGGGAATTGAAGTAAAACGATTCAGCTTTGTTGAGAAATATGCAAAGACAAAGTATGTATCTCGAGTCATGAATGGTATTTTTCGGCAACAAAATTACCTGCAATTGATGACAAAACAGAAAAACAAATTAGGGATCTCTCAGGAAGAACACATAAGTTATATTATTACTTTTGATTTTGTATAATTTACACCGTAATATACATTTTCATTGTTTGTTTAATTTTCTACAACTTAATCCTGATATGAATGTATTACTTAATAAAGAAAAAAACATCAACTTAAAGGAAATTTTGTTCTCGTCGTCTTTTATTCTTTGAGAAAATCTATTAGATAAATGTAAAATGCATTAATTTGGGTTTGATTAACAGTACCTCAATCAATAACAATTATCGGAGATAATCCTGTGCAAATAGGTACCCAGGGTGACTAATTATGTATGCGTTAATGATCTTCGATAATCGGATGGTTTATACCTATAGTGTCACTGATAAGCCTTATCTCTATACCTTAAAGGGTTAAATCAAATGGTTTTCGTGAAGAAAATTCTATGATTTCATGCAGAAACAGACTTGTGGTTCAAATATCATAGTTTGGTGCTTCTGACATTGCATGAGCAGTTTTTTCTTTACACGATGAATATCTCATTATTGATAGGAAGCCCCCGTACACAGCCCAAGCAAGCTTTACCAATACCCAGATATAACATATATTACCATCATTATATTCATTACTGTCATTGTTAACATCGCTATAATTATATCAGTATTGCCATGTTGACGATCGAAATCATTACTAGTATTATTACTACATTCACCTTTATCGTTATAATCGTGAACAACACTATAATTATAGTATTATTACCATACTAACGATCATGATTTTCACTATCATTATTGATATTTCAGTTGCGACCGTGTCACCCAGACCAGCCCATCCGGCTTCAGGTAGGCCATGTTTTATGAATACGTATATCTGTACTTTGTTATATATATTTTTCTTTCTTATCATTTCTTATCGATCTTTTCGTTCTTATAACACGTGTAACAGTGTTACCCTTTCTTTAAAAAAATGAAGCTGGTTACTTTTAAATGAGGAAGGTATTGAAAAACTTATTCCTAACTTGTGTTTCTTACCAAATACAATCTTAGATGAAGTGCCTTAAAGACTTTGTAAAAATTTAACGATTGAAAAAAAGGTATGTTGTGGGTTTTTTCTTATAAGGGAATAGCTGGAAAAAATCCAAATTGACCACTTCTTCTGACTCGTTTGTTATAAAACTTTTGTTGAATAAAATGTTGCAATAAATCCCAATCCAAATTCCAAACTCTCATTTCCAGACTGTTTTTACGAAAGTACAAAGTATCAGGGGGCCTACGAATCAACCATTTCCGGTGCAAAATGTATAGACTGGTCCTTGGTCTTTAACCAAAACTCAATGTCGACCATGTTTCCTGATATCAGCCTGCAGGCTGCGGAGAACAGGTGTCGGGATCCAGGCGGTAATCTTATATGCCTTTTTTTTATTTCCTGAGCGGTTATCTTATTCGGAATCTTGGTTTCTTTTTAATTTTGTTTCTGGAATGATAAGTTTAACGTTTATTATACGTTGTTTATTACATATTCTTTTAAAGTTAGTAGGTCCAATCACAAATTTCGAAAGCTAGCCATACTAAAATATATGCTGTTTTGCAAATGAGCCATCATTCTTAGGTAAGAATTCTTTTTGATATTTTTCCATCGCTTCATGAATGCAATGTGATCGTTTTAAAAGCATACTAGCTCTCAGAAAAACAGCCAAACTGAGTCATATGATTCATAAATCGTGATAGAATATGTTGAAACATACCGAAAACCACAGTATGATGACAATATAACGCCTGCACTATTAATAATCTATTTTTCAAAGTGCTATTTTCGCGGATTTTTATGCCTACCAATTTATATTTTTACATTCGAATGACATCTAAAATAGCAAGGAGCGCTCGGATTAATGAGTGGCAATCATCTGATAAGAGAAGTCGCCTCAAATACATAAGATTACTGTCATTTATCCTATAGTTACAACGTAAACATTTAAAATTGAGTATTCCTTGGGTTTTATTAGTTCCTAACGTTTTGCAGCTGACCTTGTTTTATAGCTAATTGTAAACAAACATTATAGTATTCACTCTTTTAAAATCATCATGTGAACGTGTTATAATCTCAACACCATTGTAAAAGGGAATTGAAAATACTTTTAAGTTCATTTTAAATTATTCTAGGGCTTTCATAATTCAAGTGTAAATGAGTGCAAGTAAGGCTTTGATACTTATAGTAATTGCATTAGTTCTTGTAGGGGATACTAATTTTCAATTAGTAACACTTGCCATAGTCTGGTACCATCTTTGTTCCGTTTTTTATAGACAGTAAAACAGAGTTTGACATTTGTTTCTGATGTAAACTGTATATATTGGTTCTCTGTTAACTTCATGACAACAAAGCTTACGAAGAAAGGTATGTATGGAACAGAAAAAAATATGCGGGGCCCAATCATAATTTAAGACGCATTCTTGTTATTCATTTCATTGCCAAGAAATAACCAGAAATTACTTTAATCTACTCCAATTATTCTAAAAGCCAAAACAACAACCTCATACCTATTACTAATGAACAGGATCTCTGTAAATTGATGGTAACATCCTCTCTCAATGTTAATCTATACTTAATGCCTTTCTACAAGTTGTTATACCATATCATGCTGGTCGGCAAAACTATCCAAAGCCAATATTTCTTTGTCTATCGTTACTGTTCATTTTATCTTTCAAAGCAATCAACTGCTTTCTCAGACTCACAATATTGGTCTGCGCCAAGTTTGCATCTCTAATGATCCAAAACATTAGCATCGAAAACCCATCACCAAGAAATAACAACATTTGACCAGGTTGTTGGAGACGACGTGGGAAAAGGAGAAATTCCTCTTATTTTTCAATTTCATCATATTTTGAAATGTTCTCCTAATTCAATCTGGGACAGTCGAACATTTGGCGTTTGGCAAAGGGTTAACTTAGCGGCTACATATACTTGGTCTAAAAGGCGCACCCCTATTGTTAGAAAAGTATAGAAAAGCATAACCATCGATTGATGCCTTTGGTCGATGTTATTAAGCCAATGTTATTTAGCTGTTCACAATACTGTCATTATCTAATTTACATCAAGAGTGTAGAGCATATTTCAAACCGTCGGGTAAAGAAAGCAGCCACCCATTCTGAGTCTAAAACAAACCTTTGTATGTGTTGATATGATAACAAGAGCATCGATTGGTATTCTGATCGAGGTTTTATGTTTGTTCAAAATACTGACGAAATAATGAGCACAATTTGAATCAAAATCTGACGATTACTTTTTTAAAAGGTCGAGGTCATCCTTGGTGCTACACATCAAAAAACAATGATTGGGAGTATTGTCCCGTGCCATACTGTGAAGGTAAGATGCAATCTGGTATCTCTTATGTAGAGACAAATATTATATAGAAAGTAGTACATGTATTGGTGTTATTTGATTAGATTAGATACTTTTTCAAACTATTACAAATACATCATTTAGAAATAATGTTTTACCAACTCGACTTTTCACTTTTTCTCTTTTCTGGCGAAGATGAAAAAATGAAATAAAAGATCGTTCATAATCAAAATAATATGTTGATATATTGCCTGAAGTATTGCTTATTACTTTTTTAAGGGTTGTTACCAAGAAGCTAAAAAATATAGGGGAATCGTCCTTAACAACATTCTTCCTAAAATATATTCTAAATTGCTTGTTAACAGATACACCAAATGGGCTGAGAAACATGATAAATGTGTTGAAAATCAATTTGAATTTCAAAAAAAATAAATCAACCTTAGATTGTATCTTTATTCTTCGTGCTATCATATCTAAAGCATTATAATGTAAAAATTAGCTTTATATTGCCTTTCTAGATTAGGAGAAAATGCTCGACAAAATTGATTGAACATTTTTATGGCAAACATTACGTAAGGACATTTTCTACTGTTTTATAAGAAAATAATCCTTTCCTAGAATTTTTGATATGTCATTCAAAATTGTATAGCGAATTCAAAACTGAAAAGAAAAATGCAGTTTGACGAGTTAATTTTTTTGCAAAATGACAGTTTCCATGGTAACCGTTTGGGGCAAAAATCTTAAAATGACCATACCATCTTCAAAGGTAATAAAAAACTTTCTGGTAGGTTCAATAACACAAAAACATGAATTTCATACATTCGATACTTTACGATATGATGTTACTTTGGATTATAGCAATCTGAACAATTTTTGTAATCCAAATCAGTTTTTCAATTTTTTGTATTCGACATAAACAATGAAAATTGATATGTATATTACAAATAAATGAAGATATTTAAAAATTCCTTTCATAGAATTTTCTTATTTTTTGGTATGTGAAGTAAAATTTATTATTGAAATACAAAGTGCAAAAAAGGTATATGTTGACAAGTTAGTTTTTCTGTAAAATGACGTTTTCCATGGTAACCGTATTTGAAAAACATTTACAAAAACAACTAAAATAACTTGAAACTTGAAAAATAGAAACTTGGGGATTAATTTGCTTGAAAAATATATAATAATGTTTATAAACTTTTATAGTTCTATGGATTATAAGATTATTCCTTGAAAAAAATGCATACAGTAAATTTAATCCGAATACAAACGTTTATACGACTATTATGCAAGTACCTCTTCGTTAACAGATTATTATCTTCCTTGGATGCGCAGATGAAGTGCGCAGAAAAAACTCCCGAGAACGTCCTTAACGCAGATATAAGTACCACATTAATTGATGCTATCAGATCAATGTATAAAACGAGGAAACCTCTTTATTATAATTCAATGAAGTATGAACCTATCATTTCGAATGTTGGAGTTAATCAAAGCGGTCTATGCAGCAGCACCTTACGTCTCTTCTTTTTAACCCTTTACGGTATATAGCTTCGTTCGCCGCCTTATCGATTACCGCATAAAACGCTTTTCGCCGTTATACCTATTACCGTATAAAACCTATTCTGACGTTCTATCGATGACCGCATAGAACGCTTTTTGACAGCTGAAAAATTGATTCAACTTTAACCCTTAATTACTCACATAAACACACACGTCACTTTCTCCAAATTTCAATTTC
Organism: Cerastoderma edule; assembly: GCA_947846245.1. Lineage (NCBI taxonomy): Eukaryota > Metazoa > Mollusca > Bivalvia > Cardiida > Cardiidae > Cerastoderma > Cerastoderma edule. Next base: position 19,054,039 of record OX401421.1, read on the forward strand.
CTCTTAAATAAATATGTTTTCTTTCATTTCCGATGATAAAATCATAGGGTCAAAGTTTAAACTTTTGCTCTAGAGAGAATCTTTTGATTATGGTCCCAATACACCCTTCTTAAAAAGACGCTATCAAATTGAGATGAAGGGAATTCAAATTACCAACTCAATTAATATGAGAGGCCTTACATATCCGGTCATAAAAGATCAAAACAATGCCGATTTGTAAAGACTCGATAAGAATTTCATGCAATTCTTTAGAATATTAACACATTTCTAAAAATACTATCCAATTAAAATGAGAGCAAGCATACGGCACGCGACCCGTAAAAGATGTTTATGACACGAAGCTGTTGTTTAAAGTTGAATGGCGAATGGAAATTAAGCCGTCGAATAAAGGACGTTATAAAGACGGCTACTTAAAGTATTATATCAATTTTGGTGCTTCCGATCGCAGGTCAGACATCAATGTAGATTCAGAACAGTCATTTGATCGGTCTTTTGAGTATGAAGATGATGATATGCTGATAAAACTTACCAAATTGCGGACAAGCAAATTAGATTATTTCTCCGACTTTGACTACAACAACGAGCTTTTGGTAGATTCATCACCCATGGACACATATTTTACGGAAATATAAGCATGATTCGTTGCCATAATGAATTGATTTATACAGTTTTACATGTATTAGAGGACCAGGTTTGACTGCTTTATGAAGCAATAATGCATTGAAAAACATTTTTTTGATTTGGAAACGGTTTTAATGGAAATAGAAGTAAAACGATTCAGTTTTGTTTAGAAATATACAAAGACAAAGCATGAATGGCATTTTCGTCAACAAAATTCTCTGCAATTGATGACAAAACAGAAAAACAAATTAGGAATCTCTCAGGGGGAACACATACGTCATTTATTACTTTTGATGTTGTATAATTCACACCGCAATATACAATTTCATTGTTTATCTAATTTTCTTCACCTTAATCCTAATATGTATGTATCACTAAAAAATAGAAAATAACATCAATTAAAAGGAAATTTTCTTCTCGTCGTCCTTTATTCTTTGTGAAAATCTATTGGATGAACGAAATTGCATTAATCTTGGTTTAATTAACAGTACCCCAATCAGTGACAATTATCGGAGATAATCCTGTGCAAATAGGTACCTAGGCTGACTGATTATGTATGCGTTAATGGTCTCCGATAATCGGATGGTTTATACCTATGGTGTCATTGATAAGCCATATCTCTATACCTTAAAGGGTTAAAATACGTATTGCAAAATATAAATCATGACATCCCTGGACTGGTTATTTATGGCGACATGAAACTTTTCTTATTATTGTTTGCAGACGACGCGGTCGTTTATGCCACGGATCTTCCACCTCTTCAACCGATCTGTAACGATACAGAAAATTGTTGTATTATATGTAACCTAAAACTTAACATAGATAAAACAAAGAGAATGATTTTGAAAAGGGTCGACATACACCAAACGACGTTTTGAGTAACAGTAAAATTGAAATTGTAGAATCTTTTAAATACCTTTGGACGCACATTGTTTTATAAAACAAAAATGGGAAATTGAACCGCACTTCAAATAATTGCACAGCGCACATAGTCTTCAATGCATAACTTGTTTACTGTGTTTGATCAGTTGGATATTCCCATTACTCATAAGCTTAAATTGTTCATTAATTATGCCAGTTCTTTTTTTTCTGCTGATGTGTGGGGTAACAACTCGTGTCAAAATATTGAATCATGTTTTTTTTTTGTTCATTTGTTTGCTTGTTAAAAAGAAGGGAGACGAGATGCTCATGTTGAATTACCTATGAAGTAACTGGAAAAAAAACACGAGCATTATTCTTTGTCAGAATGTTTTTTCGACGGCAACAGCCAACTCTTCGATGGCCACAGGAGCAGGGACGTCAACAACAACGCTTGCCTGCCTTGGAGTACGTCACAGCTAACGCTTCCCGACTCATTCTACGTCGATGGCTCGAAGGTTGCCGCCAGAAACTACTGTCGGAACCCTTTCCCTTCGTCTGCAACGACAGGGTCAATTAGCGAACCAGTGTGCTTCACAGCCCATGGTTTTACCAGCTGCGGTATAAAGCAATGCCCTGGTAGGTACCCTTAGGCATTGCTTATGTCTCTTCATTCCATCTTAAACATGCCTTTGGAATTCAAATATATAGACAGCTTTGTCAGATGGTTGCTCTAATAGAGCCGCTGTGTTCACGGCCCATGGTTTTACCAGCTGTTGTATGAAGCAATGCCCTGGTACTAACCTTTTAGAACTGCTTAAGTCTCTTAACGCCATCTTCAACATGCTGTGGGATTCAAAAATATAAACATCTATGTCAGACGGTTGCTCTAATAGAGCCGCTGCGTTAATTGCCCATGGTTTTACTAGCTGCGGTTGAAAACAATGCATTGGTTCGTATCTTTTAGCATTGCTAAAGCATTTTCATCCTACGTTTAAAGTCCTGGTCTTTGATATGTCTGGTAGTTAATCTCCACCTAGGCACCCTACAGGGCAACAGTACAGTTTCACAGTATGGTGCAAGTTTCCTGTATATTACTTGAAAAGGAAAGGGATGTTGGTGGTCAGATTATACAATACAATAGCCCAACTTCGGTTTCTCGTAATAGAGAATATTGATAAAAAAAAGTGTTTGCTTATAGTTTTCTATATCTAAAAAATGATTAACATTATAATTAGATTTTTCTTAATACACTGATAATAAATGTGAATAAAATAATCAGTTAGTTATTCAATAAAGATGCACTTGTTATAATAATACAATGGATGATGATAATGACCATATACTACAAAGGAACCATATCATTTCCTGCTGAAAGTCTTTATTACATAAATTAATTTTAATATAAGGTGCAAAAAATCCCTTATCAAAAAACCAATCCGAACCTCCAAAAATATATTTCAAGTCTTATTTAGAAAAAAAAACTTAACTTCTTGTAATCTTTATTTGAAACAAGAATAATTAACAAAATAACTAGAATTTTCTTAATAAACTGTTAAGCAAAGTGAAGTAAATAATGAGTTATTTATCAAATGAATTAGCACTTGTTTTAATCATAACATTGACTAATTGTTTACTACTGAATAAAGTAAAATATTTGTAAAAGAGTGAAATAGTAAGGCGTTTGTTTTAAAATATTAATAGAGCTATCAGTAAAGTTTTAAGTATTTTAAATTAAGACAGCTTGAATATGTCAATGTTAATGATCTTTTTTATTCATTTTTGTTTGATGAATATTTCAGTGAGCTTATTACTGATTAATCGTTAGTTTTACTTGTTGTACGTTAAAACAATTCGAAGACACCATTCAAGAAACAACCGAGCAAGCTTGACAAAAACCTTTTAGGGCTATTTTATCTACTGATACCAAATGTCATTCCTTTAAGTTCCCTTCCAATATTAAACAACGTTTCCTTCCAACATTAAACAACCTGAAACTGTTACTGTATAAATTATTTTAAAACTGTCCTATTGCTACGCAGTCAATAAATTCAACAAATATGTGACTTTTGGATCAAGATGCGTTGAAATGAAACTTAAGAGCAGCTGCGGTAGTAAGCTTTGTATATGTGTACCTATTACACTAGCCTATGGTTAAAGCTTTTAAATTGTGGCTTTTGAATCTAGATGCGTTGAAAAAAAAATATAAAAAAAAACATAGTCAGCTATACCAAACGATGGCTCTATGCATCCAACAACAACAAAAAAGCAATTCTAAACGTGGCTTAATATATTTCTAACAGCAATATTCTGAGACAAAACATTACAACTTCATCATAACTTTACTTTGTGTTACTCATCACTAAAACGTTGTTCTATCACAGCATCACAAATATTTTAAAATCAATCTTGATAGTTTGAAATATGCATTGACCTTTGTTTTACATTGCAAAACGGATTATTGAAGTATATTGTACTAGTGTATTGTTTTATCAGTACTTTGATTTCTATTTTTAGAAAGTTGCCGTGATAGCCCCACCACCAATTGCAGTATTGTGCAGAGCTATGTTTGCAAGAACGAATATACAAGCGTAACTTTGTGTGCAAAAACGTGTGGGAAATGTAGTAAGTGGCAATCCATACTTAGAGACGTAACGTAACTAATTAGCACTATTCGAGAATTTAGTATTCACCAAATTATGGGGATTTCCGCGGTAAATAGTTCCGCATAGTATTATAAGTTATGAAGGACATTTTTTACAGTTTTATAAGAAAATAATCATTTCATAGAATTTTCTCAATTTTTTATATGTTATTTCAAATTTTATTGTGAATTCAAAAATGAAAGGAAAAATGCAGATCGACGTGTTAGTTTCTTTGAAAAATAACAGTATCCATGGTAACCGTTTTTGTGCAAAAATGCCAAGATGACCATAACATTTCCGAAGGTAATAAAATAATTTCTTGAAGATTCATTAACACAAAAAACATGAATTCATAAATTCATTACTTCTTAAGTCAATGCTATTTTAAATTATTACATCCTGATCAATTTTTGTAATCCAAATCAGTTTTTCTAATTTATTTATTCGACAAAACTCAATGATATGTGATATGTATATTACAAATAAATGAAGATATTTAAAAATTCCTATCATAGAATTTTCTTAAATGTCAGTATGTGAAGTAAAATTTAATCTTGATATACAAAATGCAAAAAAAAACGTATATATAGACGAGTTAGTTTGTCTGTAAAACGACAGTTTCCATGGTAACTGTGTTTGAAAAAAACGACTAAAATAATTCTAAACTTGAAAAATATGAGCTGGGGGCTTAATATGCATGAGAAATATATAATAATGTTAATAACCTTTTATAGTTTTATGGATAATATTCAATAATGTTAATTTATTACTAATATGAATGGTTAATTGTCTTTTTATATATGTCTACCCAAACATAAGCACATTTATTAATAGCATTCTCACACTTTTCTCCTTAAGGAATGATATTAATGTAAAAGATACTATGTTCAAAAATGCTTTACTGTATTGGTTTTTTTTTCTGTTTTTTTTTTTTTTGATTTATGGTGTTTGTCATAATGATATGTTTATATGCAAGCAACAACTTGTATAAGTTATGCTAAAAAACTTTTGAACTTGATAATATTGTTATTCGTTAAAAGAAATTGCATGTAGTAAAACTTCCGAGAACATCCTTAAGTAGTGTCCCCAAACGAAATTCCAAGGTTCAGCTAAAGAAAGACAAGAATAAATATACTGTTTTCAATTGTAAGTGATACTTATTGGCTATATCAAGCTTGCATTTAAGGACTTTATAGGTAAAGACGAAATCCTATTGTACTTCCCTATTATTTTCGTTCTCGTGGACAATGTCCGACAGTGTCATTGTAGCAGTTATAGAAGAACTTGCTTTTAAAGAGTTATGTACCCCATTCTTTATACCTTAAATTAAAAATACATGTAAACTTAGATTTGGGCTGAGTTAACCGAAAACCCTTCTGAAACGTTGGCAATAGGTAAATCGCGTTTAAAATGCATTTTAATGGACTTCCGGGTCAGCAATGTTTAAAAGTAGTATGTAACTACAATCCTTGACGCAAAACGACACAGGTCACGTGAACCGATGTTTACACACTGCAATAAGTAAGCATACATACTATCTTAAACCTTGTTGTTTTCACGCAAAGGTTTATTTGCAAGGCAGAAATAAAATATCCTAAAAGCGATACAGTTTTCAAATTGCGTTGTGAAAAGTAATAGAAACTTGTTATTGAATCTAAAACTGCTTCAGAATGCGTTAAAACATTTAAGTATGTACTGACGGTATGCGGTTGCTTTTAAAACCGTTGTAACGATTTTGAATATGAGAAAATACGTATTCATGTATTACAGGTTCTTTATATCTTAATAGGTACTTAATTGTTTCCAAAGATAAAATAAAAGGCTCCGGTGAAGAAATAACTTTTTCTTGAACAAGCACATAGTACAAAGTCATATTTTGCAGAGTTTGTACAAAATAGTATATCAGGTTTTAAAGAAAGGTTAAACTAAACACAAGAATCAATATTATTAATCAAAGAGTCAAGACATTGTTCAAATCAATTAGTCATTTACGAAATCTCTTTTATGTGGTTTCAAAGAAAGGTTTAACCAAATACGAGAATCAATATTTGTAATGAAAGAGTGAAGAAATTTTTCAAATTTATAAGTCATTTACAAAATATCTATTATGTCGTTTCTAAGGAACGTTTTACTAAATACGAGGATCAATACTTGATATCAAAGAGTGAATAAAAACTTCTTACAATTCATTAATCATTTACTAAATATATATTATGTCGTTTCTAAGGAAGGTTATACTTAACACGAGAATCAATACTTGATATGAAAGAGTGAAGAAATTGTTCAAATTTATAAGTCATTTATAATCCATTTTTGCTGAAATATGTTTGGCGAGTTGTTTTGAGAAATGTATCTCCAGCTTCCGGAACTTTGATTTGGGCATAAATTATTAAATTTCTGTCAGACAAGCAATTCCGGAACTTTCCGAATCTCGGCAGGGAACTACTCACTTATCTAAATCAAATTATATTAACCAAGCGTAACTTTGCAAATTTCTGCAAAGAACTACCCACATAGAAACAGGTTTCATTCCCATCCTGTTGTTTTTGTTTTTGTTTCCAGATTCTGGCCTGCTTCCAGGAAAGATTGTGCCACCGCCCGCAAGTATGTTTATATATTTGGTTGTTTTCAGCTAACCCTCGTTAAGGTTTGGTAATGGGTTAAAGGTGCTTATTTCGCAGAAGAGAAACGCTTGAAAGTAAAAAAAATGCTATAGATAGCTATTGGAAGCACAATAAATTCAGAAACTGTCAATCTATCTTGGTATACACGGTTAATAAACTTTTGGATTACAATACATGGTAATTCACTGTAGAAACACTGTAAAGAATTGAAAACGATTTAATTTTGTTTTTTCCAATTACTTTTATTTAGTGCGTATCGAATTACAGTACAGATGCGGTTCAGTTTTAAAAAAGAATAATTATTAACTTCCAAATTTCCTCACATATATGTTCAGGCACCTTTAAACCCATTGTGACGTCTTTTCTCATGAGAGGTAACTTCGGATAGCCGACGAGCAAAGATCCGAAGATACTAAATGAGCTTTTTACAGACAGTATAAGAATTTAATTTTCTTTTTTATTATTATTTGCCTCATTGTTCATATATTTCTATATCGACATGTAAAACGATTTAAGAAAGACTACCAGTCAAACCATCCAAGTAAGTTCTAAATCCATCGTCTCGATAAAATAGTTCTGAAATACTACAAACATATGTATCCGGATAGACAGCAACCTCATTTATTGAAAGTGTAGATATAACGAACCGAGCAAATTAACACCGAAAAAAGGCAATTAAATCCGATTAATGAAAAATACTGTTGTCCACTGATCCACAGTTTTATTTACAAACCAGCGTGTTTTCTATAATCATGCATTATGTTCCCTTATTTACATAACCGTTCCGCAAATTTTAAAGTAGACAATTATTTGTACAGTCAGGCAGCTTTCCCATGACATGAAGTGAGCCCTTTTCAGAACAGAAATAGAAACAGATCATGTATTTTATTTGACGAGTACATGGTACATAATCATGTTCATTTACAAAATAGAATATTGACTTAAGGCCACCGCAATCACTATTAAACTTCCCACGGTGGTCTCCCTTTATGAGATAAATTTCTGCCACCACACATATCACATGCTTATCTGCTTAAAAACAGAATTGGTTTTAATCATGGCGGTGACACAAAACAACAAAACAGCAATTTGTGCTTTATTTGCAAAGAAAAGAAACAATTTTCTTTAATCCTAACTGGTATCTAATCAACAGAAGGACACTTTATTGCTAAATTGAATACTCGATAATCGATACTCGTGTATCCGTTAAAGAATTGAGAAAAAAAAAACATTATTTGAATTTCATCCATAGCTGAAGAAAAATCTTGTGATGGCAGTGATCAATGCAACGAAACAAGGGGCGATCACTGTGAGGAGTTTGGATCAATTTCTACCATCTCTTAATTTTTTTCAAATCGGAAATCATACCCGCAAGTAAGCCATAAAGGGGCGTGACGGTATGGCCTAAGATACACGTTGTCTGTATAAATATGTCTGTAGGTGTTTGTGAAGACAATCCGGCCGCCAGCTGTGAAACCCTGCAGTACCTGATATGCCCGGATCCCGAGGGTGCCCGAAACATTTGTCCTCGAACCTGTAACCGATGCAGTAAGTTATGAACCTTAGCCACGTGTACAACTTTAAAAGTTTCAGCTTCTCTGAAAGGGAGTGATGAATTAACATCACATTTGGTTACTTGTTGGGTTTTGGTCTTTACCAGTCTGTTGTTTAAACACGTAACATATTTGTGACCAAGGAAAAGGAAATTTTATAGAAGAATATTCAGGCTAAAGTGCATGCATGATTGACTACCCAAATTGGGTCTAATTGGAGAACTTAAAGTCATAATTGCGCTTATATACACTTCAAATGTGAAAGTTCTAGAATAATTGACAATTGATATAAAAGTGCTCTAAAGTCCCTTTTACAGAGGAACTGAAACGGTAACATGTGAATATTGATGCTTTTAAAAGAGTGAATATGATAAGGTTTGTTTACAATTAGCCATAAAACAAGGTCACGGAGAAATTCCGGGGAGCAAAGAATCCCGAGAAATTCTCCATCTCGAATGTTCATGTTGTTGGTATTGGATAAATGCCAGTATTTTTAATGTGTTTCACGTGCTTTTCTAACCATGTGATCACCGCTCGTTAATCCAAGCGCTTCTTGCTATTTTAGATGTAACTCGAATGTAAACAATGACGTTTAATTGGTGGTTAAAAAGTTTGTGAAAATAGCCATGTGAAACAAAGCGAATAATAAATAGTCCAGGCTTTATTTTTTCATGATCCTGTGGTGTTTCACCATTTTGCAACATATTCTTTCATAATTTTTAACTTATTCTACCAATTTTACTGTATTTCTGACCGCACCGCTAGTATGCTTTAATCGGTGCTTGTTCATGGGAGAGAACATTTGAAAGTTGAAATGGAATGCCGTTGAAACAATATAGGGTTTTTGTATTGTTGTTTGATATACAATTAAACGTGGCTATTGAAAGTACGATAACTTCAGGAAGCATAAGTTTATCTAGGTGTGTACAGTTCATATGCAGTAGATCCCAGGAATTGATGTCACGGTGAGTAATGGTTGAGAACCAATTGTATAAAAGAAAAAGGTAGCAAGAGATACTCTTAAACAATACGTCCCTCATATTTTAGACGAACTAAACCCGTTCACTCGACCAACCACTCCCCAGACGGTTCTCACAACTAAAGGCCCAACGACTCAAGTTCCCGTTCAAGTATCGTCGACAACGATAACTGCACCGTCCCTATGGCTGGAATGGGGTTCATTCCAGTGTCAGCTTAAAGAAGGTGTTTGTGTGATGACGCGGTTCAGAACATGTAGCGGGAGTACATGCACACCGGGTAATTCTTATGGAGTGGAGCTTTGCACGAAGGACCAATGTCCAGGTACGATTTGGGCTGTTGTGTAACACAATGACGCTAGTAGACCAGTTTGGAGTCAAAAGGAAATAATACGGAACAGGATCTTGTCGTTAAACGGTAGATTTTCAATTAGTTTGAATAAGTATTAAACTATGGAAGGTAAACAATTAAACCCTTGTGTTCAAAACTAAGGCTATTTGTGAAGATAATGACACCGCAGCTTTGACGATTTGGCAATCAATACACACTTTTAAGAAGTATTATATAGGATAACAGTACATCTGTTATGTAGTTTTAAGGAAATTAATTCAAAATTGCCTCACATCTGTAAACAAGCACCTTTCATGGTCCATCATAAATTTGTATCGAGTGAACCCTGTTTAACATGAGGTACATAACTTCAGATTCATTTGTTTTGTTCTTCTTGTGTTTTTTTAATATGTGCTTTGTCGTATTCGGAAAAATCATTAGTTTAAACATATTCATATTACATCGATTTTGAAACAATTCCTCACAAGTTAAATAAATAACTCTCGATTCTGCTTCCCGGATTTGTAACCAGGACTTGTGTTAAATGTGGAGTAATCTCCGGCTTATCACGAAGTTTGAACCCACGACCGTTCTGCCCCGATGCCGATGTCTTACCCCTGGACAACTGTCGTCTTCTTTCATTCACATTTGTCTTGTTTGTATATTGAAGTTTTTAATTGTATTCATGAATCGTATTACATGATTATCAGTCCCTACCGCATGTGCAATTTTATTGCTTTAGTCTGAGATATTTGTATGCTGTTCTTTGCATAGCTGAGAGTTTAATAAAATTGGTTTGTTCACAGACGGAATCAATCAGATGAACGCTCAATTAACAACGACAGACGCAACTACAACTCAGCCATCAACACCCATGCCATCACCTATAACAACAGGTAAATTGACAAAAAAAATGACTTAAAATGACTAAAAACAGATGCCAAACTCGAACACTGATTAATTTTTCGGGAAATCTAGGGTCAAGTAAGCAAAATAAAGACAAAAAAAATACATCCTTTTTTTTTTTTTTTCTAAATCAATATATTTTTTTTTTTCAATTAAAATTTAATTTAACATAAAAGTTCCTCGCAATTTCAATGTTCTGAACATTAAATTTATCTTATGTTCTTATGTTGTGACATCTTTCGTTTACGCATGAATAATCATGAAATAGCTGCTTTTAGATTTGAACGTTTATCCGAATGATAAGTGGTTTCGGATAATAAGTGTTTGAATAACTTGTATTCGAAAGTTTTTATTTACTCCATCATGAGAATATAACGCATGTTATATTGATTAGCAGTACTTGAAAGTCCTTTTTCACGAATTGTGTAGCACACAATGTGTAGCACACAATTTGATGTCATTGTTAACATTCGAGGTATGTCTCAAAATACTGATTAGCGTTCGAAAAACGAGTGGTGAACACCTGGTTTGAAATGTCACGTGATACACATATGATAATATTTAATTGATTTTTTTTCTTTTTAAACTTATGAGCAAAACTCTGTTGATGAAACATTAGATAGTAATGAGTTTGTAGGTTTCCAGTCAGATGTGCTTTCCAAATTCATATGGGATCATTCAAATTTACACGATTATCAATAAAACATAGGCTTGATCTATTTGATTAACTGATAACACCAATTTTAAACTACTCCAGTCAATTTTGGGGCTTTGCCAGAGCTGATATTGAAAGAGTCCATACTCAATTCTGCAAGAAATTATTAAATGTTAAAAAAACAATACAGAATTATTTCATATACGGGGAATTGGGCAGAAACTCATTACAAGTTAATAGATATTATAATATTCTTAAATATTGGGTAATGCTTTTACAAATGCCGACATCCAAATACCCTAAATGCTTTTATATTCAATCAGAAGAGGATCTTCAAACTTTTCAAAGTAAGATTAACTTGGCAAAGCTAGTAAGCAATCTTTTATGTTCACTTGGGCTTTATGAACCATGGATCTCTCAAACTATTTGAGATAACAAAGTATTTTTATCTATCGTTAGCAAAGAGTGGACGATCGATTTATTCAGAATTGGAATGGCCGTATTAATTCTTCTAGAGCTCTATTTCATTCTAAGATATGTACTTTTCAATTTCAGGAATATCTGAGTATTTTCAATTGTGCAAAGCATTGTACTGCTATGACCAGATTACGAGTGTCTTCTCATAGGTTACAGATTGAGGCTGGTCGTTGGCACAAACCAAATAAAATTCCTCGGTAAAATAGAACATGTGTTACATGTAATATTTTAGAGGACGAGTAACATCTCATTTTAGAATGTGTTATATATGCTGAATTAAGAAATAGATATATCAATAAGTTTTATTTCAATCGTCCTAATATGCACAAGTTTATTACATTAATAACTTCAAAAAGTGCTAAAGTCATCAACAATTTGGGTTTATTTATTTTCCATGCTTTTGAAAAGAGAATTAGAATCATGTATGGTTGATGTTTCAATGTTTTGGGTTTTTTTGTTCATTGTATTTTCTTATCAAAATTATAGTCTTCTGTTTATTTATCTAGACGCACGTATTTAGTACAAAATATCAAACCTTGCTCCGACCATATCTACTATTTGTAACTTGTTTATATAAATGTGTTTGTATGAACATCTATAACCGTTTGTTTGTCAATGTTTGTATTTGTAGAATTTTCTCCACTGTCTACATTTTCATATAGATGTGTTTGTAGGAACATCTATAGACGTTGGTTTGTCAATTTTGTATGTTTTGAATATTCTTGTGATATTAACATTCTTATTTTATTCCCGTTGTAGCTCGTCATGTTGGCAATATTTAATTTCATGTATTTCATTCTCGTATTTATATTCATTGAATTATGTTAACAATATACCTAATGGCCTTAAAACCCTTATGGAATTATGTAGATAAAACTAAAAAACTAAGAACTATGAACAACCCTGCTTTTTTCGCTATTAGCAAACAAACCTTATCATCTTAACTCTTTTAAAAGTATCAAATGAGCATACTACCGTCTCAGTTACGCTTTAATTTTGGTATTCAAAGTATCTTTTGTCAATCGTCAACTACTCTAATGCTGACACAACTTTACTGTATATAAGCGCTATTCCCGATTTAAATTTCCAATTCACAGCTCCTGTAGACGGTTGTAGAGACAGCGGTGCGTATGATTGTGCTCGTATTAAAGATGCTGCGTGCAACGACGTCGACTTTAAGTATCAATGCAATAAGACTTGTGATTTGTGTGGTAAGCAGGTTTTTGGTCTTGTAATTTTGACGTTATATCAAATCCAAATACCAAAGGTAAAATCCAATGCAAATAACCAAATTAGACAGTTATTGTTAAAAGATCAATTTTTTTTTTAAATTTATAAATTAATCAATTGAAGGTTTATCTAAAAAGATTTCACAATCGATATCAGAACGTTACTTCGGATGAGACATAGTTTTGGGATAGTAAGTGTTCGATTAAACAAGTCCATATCGTATCTATTAAGATTTATGTCACAACGTATTAAACTCGAGATGATTTATAGGTAGTTAGCTTTTTTCAAAGAAAAAAAAATAAAGTGTATCGTATACTCAGCAAGTTATTAGAAACGGTTAGATACACCTCCGTACAAATAACCAACGCACCTTAAAAGTTACTTTTTCACAGATGAGACAATTCGAAAAATCAAAGTAGAATATAACAACAATACATATTCTGTAATGTTCTATGATACACGATTGAAGTGATCTCTTAAAATAAGTATCAATTCATGAAGCGTCAATATATGTAAGTCTGTACAGTCTATGTGCAGTTTATCTAAAACCGTTACAACACCTTTGGATTTTACCATGTATCAATTTACTGTAAACAGGCTATTATAATATTAATTGATACTATTTCTTGTTTAATTGGCTATTCTCCAATGTATCATACAACCATACAGCTGATCTACAGTTTTAAATCATTAAGTTTTAGCATTTGATGTTTCTCACAGCTGCGAACAAGACGTTTTAAACCAATGCAATATTAAGGGACCAATGAAGTAGTATATTAGGTGCTTCACAAACTTGAAGCACTTTGTAGTAGAATAGTTTATGTTGGAGAGACTGAGAGACAATTGCAAGAAAGGATGAAAGAACACCTACGTGATGTTAGACTTAATAAGGAAAAGCCCATTAATAAACCTTATTCATTGTTTGACATTACGCGGTAAATAGAAAGAGGATTAACGTCATCGTTGACGATGACGTCATCTTTCGACGTGAATATAAACAATGTCGTTCATAAATACTTTATGTATACATACAGTTTAAGCCTATAGACAAAAATTGTAGTTGAAATAAAGATTCTCCTGATGAAGGCAATGTAGTTCATAAATACTTTATGTATACGGTTTAAGCCTATAAACAAAAATGTAGTTGGAAATGAAGATTCTCCTAACTGAAGGCCTTATCAGGCTGAAATTTTGAATAGATTGAGCTGGAATTATTTAGATTTACTTTCTAAAGACTTGCAATAATTCTAAATTATACTTCTCATAATTTTTCTCCCCCTCCCCATTAGACTGCAGAGACGAACTGGATTGTCGTTCAGCGAGTCCAGTTAACCCTTTTTGTGCAGAAACGGATCTTGCGCAGAAATACTGCAGAAAAACATGCAATAAATGCGGTAAGTAACGTTAGATTGGTCGTTACTGGTATCAGGGTAGGGACTACTTCAATGTACCAATGAATTGTACGTAACTAAATATAGAAATTACCGTGCATCTGATTAGAGCTTTTTGTGAAATATGTTTTTCAATTGAACTATGACTAGAAAAAGATGATTTGTGATAAATATTTTCTTTTTCAACCTCCATGCACGTAAACAAAAGGTTATTCGTATATCCCATCTGACTTGTGTTCAACTCAAAACGCAGCTGCTATTTCTTTTATTCTCTTTCGGCATATGCTCATTTACACTTTTTGTTCTCGAATACTTTTTTTCGAAATGAAATCCACTTGTACTATTTAGTAAGTCAACCAGCCATTTTTGTCTATCGAAACCAATATGATACATTTACTGCTTTCCTCAAATACGTTGAGGAAGTTTGTTTTTGGTTTTATTATTAAAGTGGAGAAAACACCAATGATTCTTTTCATGCCCCTTTCTAAAATGAAGCCATGGTTGTTTGATTTAATTTTAAATCGAAAAGCATTACACCTATACGAATCTGTGTTAAACAAAGCTATACGCATGATTTTTTACTTCCCTTTATCATTCACTTTGATTCAAATAAGAAAGCACACATGCAACAATCATCACTTGTAGGAAGAGTGTTTTTCATTCATTTATGACAACCTGTCTCTAGATTAACTCTGAGAGTGAAAAACCTTGCTAACATTTTACAAATAACTAGCGGTGTGAAATTGCCAACTGTTTATTATTCTTTGCACTCGTGTTACGTCACAAGTTACGTCACAAGGTTGAGAATTCTTTTGGTAATCGAAATGTTGTACATTCAGAAACGATACTGACTTTTGTGCAATTTTTGTTTTCATTGACCAAACCAAACTTTATTAATTAATCAAATCAATTAACAACAAAAATGACAATAATTTGCAAATTATTACTGCCAATTGACATCATTTGAACATGGCAAATAAAAGTTTTTTCATTGTTTTAATATACACAATGTTTCATTGAGAAGTACTTCAAAAACGCTCAAAAAAAGAAATTAACTCCTACAAATGTTTCAGAAATGTATTATATGGAGGACATTCGATTTTACATATGTTATGTTTGTGGAACGATGTATGAGTGATCTTCGGTTGACGGCCCGTGAATTATGCCAAGCTCTCCAGAAATATACGCTGAAGAACCTCTAGCAAATCTTTTCTCGCCATTATCTTGCAGCAATGCCAGTTATACCAATAACGTACAATAAATGTGGTGACCCTGTGACGAACGCGGATATCTGCAAGAACTTTCAAGAGGAAATATGCCTTTGTAGGGATCGAGAATTGGTTCAACTTTGTCCAAATTACTGTGGAGGTAGATGTGGAATGATTGCAGCCTGCAAATCAGGCACCGTACTGGTAAATTGATTTGACTTAATATTGGATGTTGTACGAACATCAAACCGGCCGGGGAATCACGTGACCAATGTTTCCGACGAACAAGATGGCCGCAACCTTGACAGAACCGGTATTGTTTTGCTTTTTTATTACCAACTTTTACCACGCATGAGTTGACCACCAACTTTCCGGTTTTTGTAGTATATGATAACACATGCTTTATAACGGCGTGGACTCTAACGTTCGGCAGAGAGATCGCGACTGTTTTTGGACATGCGCGCCTGTCGACTTTGATTTCTTTGTCAAGTATTAGACGAGAGTAAGACGTAACGCCGCTATAAACCGTTGGTTATTACCAGAACAAGTAAGTTGATGGTAAACCCATGCGGGATACAAAGTAAGGCTATCATTGGCAAAAGTAGGTGAAAAAAGCATACAATTACTGATCCGTAATGAGTGCAGCCATCTTGTGCATTATAAACAATGGTCACCTAAGTCCCAGGCCTGTCTAAAGCACTCATTTCAATACAATTTTGTAAAATTCATTTTTGAAATTGTAAGCGTTGCTAAAAGAGCACGAAATGGTTGTTGTGATTTTTCCACTAGTTCTGCTTCTTCACAGATGTGAGGACATCTTGCAGTTGATATTAATGTCCTTAATATTATACATCAGCTAAACTGTTATATGATATGCAATGAAGAATAGTTATTTGAAGCAAAACGAGATCGTTTTTAATTCTTTAAAGCTCGTATACAGTGAATTAATATACATTTCTATCGACTGCATATAAACTGTTTATACTATGACAAATCGGCTCTTCCTGAATTAATTAAACTTTCAATGGCTGATTTTAATTGTATAACTAACATAAATACAAAAGGTGTGTTGTTTCTATGACATTTTATCATTACTTCCAAATTTTCTTATCTGTCAACAGTAATCTCTTAAACCATGTTAGGAAGTTCATCACGAGACAAAATCCATCATACATGTAAATGTCAACATTCTATATTGTTATTTTTTCTTATGTCAATTCGATATAAAGTTGATATATATATTCATATTTATATCTTACATGTTCTATTTTAAAAGGCTCATTGTGAGACAAAGTCAACATATACTCGTTTTTAAAAGTATCTTAAATATTACATTTTCTATGCAAGGAAGGTCATGACAAGATATTTTCAACATAAAAGTATGATTTATTTTATTTTCTATATAAGCAAGCTCATTGCGAGAATATATCAATATGATAATCCGTTTATTTCTAAAGTATTTTATATAAGATATTTTAAATGTTAAAAAGATAATTGTGATGATATGTCAATAGAAATCCATTGTTTTTAATGTATTCTAGATTTTAGACTGCAAGAGAAGATTACTTCATATCCCTTTTAAAAGTATTTTAAATGTTACACTTTATCCTGTCACCAGAGCAATGCATAGACCAATAACAGGATGCCATATACCACACATGTATTTGATATCCTTCGCTAGATCACGTGATCGCTACGTTCACCTGTCAGTATTGATTTTCCGTTTTATTTCACTTTTTCGTGTATATTTTCATTATTTGATTGTTTATTTGAATCCATATCTAGGTAACAGAATATATAGAATAGATGTTTGGTGTCTTTGAATATGGAAGGTTATCGGGCTCTGCTTCGTATGATTATCAGATTTGCCTTTGGCTCAATGGCTATTATTACTACACCTCGTCCCATAATATTTCCGATTCTCAACATCAACCATCTATTCTCTATCTTATGTTATGAATATCATTATTTTCTTTTAGATATTTTGTTTATCTTTTGGTATTCATTATAGGATGATCGATTCCAGATTTATAGAAAATAAGACGTTTTTATATATGGTTTTAAAAAAATAAATTCGTTACTTTTCATGTTAAAATATTTTAATTGTTTCATGCGTATTATTTTTTAAGTTACGGAGGTCGCTTTGGGATAAAGCAGATACATTTCCGTATGCAGGAAATAATCTTATGATGTGCATTACGTTTAGTTTTGATGTTCACTAATGAATGATGATGTACTTAGTCATTCGTTCGCCGTTATATATTGTAACAAGAAAACCTCTAAAAGACACAAATACATCCCATCAGTGACGAACAATGTCACCTACTGGTCAGTTGTGTTGTCTATGCTTATACCTGCATGTGCACTATAGCACTGCATTGGATTCACTAATTTGCATAAAATCTTCTGTCGCTCAATATTTTGTGTTCTCTACTTTCAGATAGGTAGATCATTGGCGGATAAAGTATCCTTCGCCAGGAAAATACTAGACAGTAAGAACTGAATCTGTTTGCTTGGACATATGATTAAAATGACTGAATACACAAATGGAATGAATGCCGATACATTTGTTTACTGTTATTTTTGTTCTCATTCGTACCATAACAGATGTACCGGTGTAAGATTCCAGGTGAAATATTCAATCATGTCATGTGCTGAAGCAAAATCCTCACAGTGGGATTGATCACTTCCACCGCAAATGTCACATGACCATCTGCTGAGAAACGAAAATGGCGTTAAAGATGACGACGATCCCCGAGAAAGCATCTAGTTGTGCTTTATTTGTAACGAAACCGAAACATTTTCAATTTAACTGGTCAGAAATCAATACAAGAAGACGTTATTCAAAATGATCTGTTAAAGCCGGTAAAAACTTGAAAACAAAACCCATCTTTTAAATGTCATCCAATTATGGATAACACTTTTGCTGTGATATTAACTTATGCAGCGTAGCATAGGGAGATTACTGTACTGTAAGATTGAGGGTAAAGGTATGATTCAATAATTTCCATCGATATTTCATATCCCTTTTAAAAGTATTTTAAATGTTACACTTTATCCTGTCACCTAGGCAATGAACAGACCAATAACAGGATGCCATATACCACACATGTAATCCTTCGCTAGATCACGTGATCGCTACGTTCACCTGTCAGTATTGATTTTCCGTTTTGTCTCACTTTTTCGTGTTTATTTTCTTTGTTTGATTGTTTATTTGAATTCATATCTAGTTTGGTGTCTTTGAATATGGAAGGTTATCGGGCTCTGCTTCGGATTATTATCAGATTTGCTTTCGGCTCAATGACTAATATTACTACACCTCGTCCCATAACATTTCCGATTCTCAACATCAACCATCTATTCTTTATCTTATGTTATGAATATCATTATTTTCTTTAAGATATTTTGTTTATCTTTTGTTATTCATTTTAGAACGATCGATTCCAGATTTATAGAAAATAAGACGATTTATATATGGTTTTAAAAAAATAAATTCGTTACTTTTCATGTTAAAATATTTTTATTGTTTCATGCGTATCATTTTTTTAAGTTACGGAGGTCGTTTTGGGATAAAGCAGATACATTTCCATATGTAGGAAATAATCTTATGATGTGCATTACGTTTAGTTTAGATGTTCACTAAAGAATGATGATGTACTTAGTCATTCGTTCGCCGTTATATATTGTAACTAAAAAACCTCTTAAAGACACAAACACATCCCATCAGTGACGAATCATGTCACCTACTGGTCAGTTGTGTTGTCTATGCTTATACCTGCATGTTCACTATAGCACTGCATTGGATTCACTAATTTGCATAAAACCTTCTGTCGCTTAATATTTTGTGTTCTCTACTTTCAGTTAAAAAGATCATTGGCGGATAAAGTATCCTTCGCCAGGAAAATACTAGACAGTAAGAACTGAATCTGTTTGCTTGGACATATGATTAAAATGACTGAATACACAAATGGAATGAATGTCGATACATTTGTTTACTGTTATCTTTGTTCTCATTCGCACCATAACAGATGTACAGGTGTGGGATTCCAGGTGAAATATTCAATCATGTCATGTGCTGAAGCAAAATCCTCACAGTGGGATTGATCACTTCCACCACAAATGTCACATGGCCATCTGCTGAGAAACGAAAATGGCGTATAACGATAGAGGCAACACCGAGAAAGCATCAATTTGTGCTTTATTTTTGACAAAATCTCAACATTTTTTATCTAACTTGTCAAAAGTTAATCCAAGAAGACATTATTCAATATGAGCTGTTATATCCGGTAAAAAACTTGGGGGACCATCTTCGAAACGCCATCCGAATCTGGAAGAATAATTTGTTTGTGGTGACAGTAATTTTTGCAGCGTAGCACGGGGAGGTTACTGTGAGAAGGTTGATGGTAAATGAATGATTCAACTATCTCCATAGATGGATGCATAAGTTAAATGGCTGTATGGTATACGACATAAAGAGTATGTAACGGCTTGCATAACACATCGGTTTTTCTCAAATGTTGGTTTGAGCCAGCCTGTTATTCAATTTCTTTTTAGTTTGATCTAACCTCACGCCATTGTTCTTTCAGTAATTTTGCAATCATTGCTCCTGAATGATGTGTAAAACCTTTAAGCTTATCGGCCAACACAAACCGGTCAAGTTGGGCAGAGCCATCGGCTTGCTGTTAGTCTAGAGACCAGTATTCTAGATTCACTGAAACGACGTGAGAAATCAACAGCACCTTGGTTACTTGTATGGGGTTTGGTCTTGGCCAGTCTAACCCTTAAACATGTGTAACGAACCGAGAAAGTTAACCTTGCAAAGACGCAATCACATCCGTTCAGTGAAAGCCACCGTCGTGCACTGAGCGGTTGCACAATATATTTATAGACGTGCATGTTTTCTATTACAATGCATTAAACTCCCTCATATGCATAAACGTTTCGCGAACGTTACATAACTCCCACATCCGAGAAGACTCGTGCCGAGTCTTGACCCTTTGGAAAATACATGGGAAGAGGGCACTTCGATAGAGGGAGAAGTCTTCATCCTCCGCTGTAACCTAGGTAACGAACCGAGCAAATACTGTACATTTCTAAATGACTTATACACATCCGAACAGTGAAAAGGCACTGTCGTCAACTGATCAGTTGTACTATCTTTGTATAAACATGTATGTTCTTTTTAACAATGCATTAGGTTCACAAATTTACATAAACGTTGTTATCACTTCATGCAAGAAAGCAATCCTATGAGGATACATAACGCGATTTGTTCACCAAAGTGTTGAAGGCACACACGTTTGTTAAACTTTTTATTTCTAAAATGAAAACAAAGATTTTCAATACCTTTGAAATAATGAAATTGAAAATGGCAATTTATGTGGACAATTTCATCACTTGAAACTAGTTATGTGCAACTATTTACGAAGTGAGATTTCAACTGAAGGCACGAACATTTGTTATTCGTTTTATCTTTAAAGTGAAATCAAATATTTTTGATTACTTTCAAATAAGAAAACCAAAATTGCAATATCTAGACTATGTCTTCCCTTGAAACTAGTTAGATGAAAGAGCATGACGATATATGAAGCGTGTTTTACATAAAAGCGTCAAAGGTACAAACGAAATGAAAACTCATGACTACGGCTTATTAAAAAAAAACTCCCAGCGTTTGTTACTCACGGAACAAAATCTATAAGGTAGCCAATTTATGCATCAAAAAAATAAAAACAAAAAACACGATGTTGGTTTGAACAATGATGATATAACATAGATTTGTTCGTTGGGATATTATCCACGCTTTAATCATTATAATGTTATTTGAATTTGAAATGCTATGTGAATACCATCCAAATAGAAAACACATACAATGTACACTCTTTAAGAAGAACATTTAAGGTTCCAGAACTGTATCAAGAGTGTTGCATATTTAACACCGAATGGTAGCAACTTTATGAAGCTGTGTCACATTGAAGATCTTCACAAATGAACATGTTTAAGCTATGAATGTTTCCATTTAAGCTTCAACAAGGGGAAATAATCAAAAAAGAAATTAACTTTGAAGCCTAAGAGAAATTCATATTTCTGTCATGATGATAAACCGATTTTTGAGAAAAAATCACGGTAGAATCATGCAGCACATGATTCTGATTAAGATTACATTATGAAATCCAAAATTTACCGTAGAAAACAGGAGAATATCAATTTCATCAGTTTTCAGGGTGAAACTTATACAAAATTAAAAACAATGGGGATAATACAAAAACTTACACCATAACTTGGTATGACAACATGATATTGTATGTTAATTGCTTTATATTTTAAAGCTTGTATAGTCATTATATGTATAGAACCATTGGAAAATGTTTGATAATACAGTTCCTAAACCTTAAACTATATACTTTCTGTAACACAAAACTTTGAACACATATTCACACATTAGAAGTTCAACACTTAGTCTGTTTATCAGGTCGTATCACGTTAATAGTAGACACATAGACACTTTCTTTTTCGCAAAGTTTAAAATGATGTTTCCAACTTCTGTCTAATACTGTAAGGCAGTCCGCTTGCATATTAATTACCTTAACCATTGAATTTCGTGAATAATTAATTCGGAAAATGTCCAATTTAGCCGTGGTAGCTGCAACTGTAATTGCAAGGTTAACAAAACGTAGTATATTTAAGCTAAAATATTCTCTGCATTGGAACTTTGAGCCTCGTTCTAAAATATGTGTGCGCGCGTAGACTACCAAACTATCGTTTTCTTTCGTTCTATAACGGATACTCTCGCGAGAGTCATGAACAGATTGGTTGAAAAAGGGAAAGTATTCATATACCTTTATCCATTAAAACCTTCATTAAGATAGGACACACAAAATGGTTCCAAAAATGCAGGAATAAACTCTCGCACGAAAGTTATAAAGCTGTGTGTCCGAATGTATTTCGGACAACTCTTAAAGGTTAAAGAGCGATGATATGTCCACAATTCTGCATAAATACTACACGAGGAGCACTATCTTTATAATTGCGATTCGTTTCATTTGTAAGTTATATGTTGTTTAATATTGGGGAAACATTTATACACTGTTTCTGTCAAACGGGCGTTCTCTTGGCCGTCTAGCAGACTTTGCGTGTCTTTCTGGGGTCACACTTATAATGGCCGTCCTTGTAGCAACGGCAACTATACTTCAGGCAGTTTTCAGTGTATGAAAACAGGTTCATGTTGTAGACCCGGTTCCCCACTTTACAACCTGGAACGATAGATAATGCATCGAGTTTAAGTGTTAGTGATGTGAGATTTGGGGATTTCATTTCATTGGAAAATAGAACTCTGATTGGTCAATAATAAGCATTTTTGCTGTTCACAGGTAGATGACCAATAATTACATTAGGAGGCCCCCATCGTAAAGCAAATCATAACAAAGATGGCTGACTAATTTCGCTGTTTAGACGAAATGCAACGCAAAACCTTATATATTAAGTCATTTCCAAACCGGTTTTCAATTTCTTATATAATCTAATCAGCTAAGCATTAAAATAAAAATAGACATCATTTACAACATGTTGTTTTTACACAAATGATATGCTCTTTTAACTTGAAGGAACCAACAGCACCATTTAAGTTCGTTCAACGTGACGGTTTGCGTCAATCGGAACTACTCGGGTATTTCTGTGAACTGAGATATACACCTCGGATATAAGTGTAGGGTTAGAATTTTTCGGGTAAATCGGGCCCGACGTATAACACCTTTTCTAAGCGTCCATGTTAAGTAGTTTAATGTGTATGGAAGTGTTGGACATCATTTTAAATCATTTTTTTAGGTAACTCATACGAAATGACGAAATTATAAGTTGCGACATATATAGTTGTTTCCTTAATCACATTAAACGACTTTTTAGATTTCACATTTAAGATCTATTTTTGAAAACGAAAGTGAAATGACGTCATTCCGTGGGAAACAATTTGACGTCATCCCTATTATTTCAGAGGTGTTTTCATTGGATAAACCTGATATGTTCAGAATGGGTTTGCGTAGTCATTTGTAGTATGACCGGACGTAATTGATGGCAGTGTTTTATGGAGTGAAACATGACATTGACCATTGAATGGGGGTTTGATCGGCGCTCTGTAAAACATCTAAAATAATTAAACAGACGTAAAAGATTAATGATCATGCTGACCTTTGGTAGGCGTGGCACCACGGGCGTTTTCTGCGCAGAAGTCGGTTTTACCGTCTTCGGGACAGACGTACACGCCGTCACAGGAGCATTCGCACAGCGACTCTATACAGCCCTGACGGAAAGTGAAGTCTCTTCCGCCTCGTACAGCCTTAAATGGAAATAGATCGAGAAATAAGTATTAGCATACATTGTAGCGATTATCTTCACACCTGACGAAATGTGAAATTTACCCGTCCAAGCATAGCCTTCAACAGAAATAGATCGAGAAATAAGTATTAGCATACATTGTAGCGATTATGTTCACACCTGACGAAATGTGGAATTAACCCAACCAAGCATAGCCTTCGATAGAAATAGAGAGAGAAATAAGTATTAGCATACATTGTAGTGATTATGTTCACACCTGACGAAATGTGAAATTTACCCAACCAAGCATAGCCTTCAATAGAAATAGAGAGAGAAATAAGTATTAGCATACATTGTAGTGATTATGTTCACATTTACCCAACCAAGCATAGCCTCCAATAGAAATAGATCGAGAAATAAGTATTAGCATACATTGTAGTGATTATGTTCACACCTGACGAAATGTGAAATTTACCCAACCAAGCATAGCCTCCAATAGAAATAGAGAGATAAATAAGTATTAGCATACATTGTAGTGATTCTGTTCACACCTGACGAAATGTGGAATTAACCCAACCAAGCATAGCCTTCGATAGAAATAGAGAGAGAAATAAGTATTAGCATACATTGTAGTGATTATGTTCACACCTGACGAAATGTGGAATTAACCCAACCAAGCATAGCCTTCGATAGAAATAGAGAGAGAAATAAGTATTAGCATACATTGTAGTGATTATGTTCACACCTGACGAAATGTGGAATTAACCCAACCAAGCATAGCCTTCGATAGAAATAGAGAGAGAAATAAGTATTAGCATACATTGTAGTGATTATGTTCACACCTGACGAAATGTGAAATTTACCCAACCAAGCATAGCCTTCGATAGAAATAGAGAGAGAAATAAGTATTAGCATACATTGTAGTGATTATGTTCACATCTGGCGAAATGTGGAATTTACCCAACCAAGCATAGCCTTCGATAGAAATAGAGAGAGAAATAAGTATTAGCATACATTGTAGTGATTATGTTCACATCTGACGAAATGTGGAATTAACCCAACCAAGCATAGCCTCCAATAGAAATAGATCGAGAAATAAGTATTAGCATACATTGTAGTGATTATGTTCACACCTGACGAAATGTGAAATTTACCCAACCAAGCATAGCCTTCAATAGAAATAGAGAGAGAAATGAGTATTAGCATACATTGTAGTGATTATGTTCACATTTACCCAACAAAGCATAGCCTTCAATAGAAATAGATCGAGAAATAAGTATAAGCATACATTGTAGTGATTATGTTCACACCTGACGAAATGTGAAGTTTACCCAACCAAGCATAGCCTTCAATAGAAATAGATCGAGAAATAAGTATAAGCATACATTGTAGTGATTATGTTCACACCTGACGAAATGTGAAGTTTACCCAACCAAGCATAGCCTTCAATAGAAATAGATCGAGAAATAAGTATTAGCATACATTGTAGCGATTCTGTTCACACCTGACGAAATGTCAAATTTATCCAACCAAGCATAGCCTTCAATAGAAATAGATCGAGAAATAAGTATTAGCATACATTGTAGTGATTATGTTCACATTTACCCAACAAAGCATAGCCTTCAATAGAAATAGATCGAGAAATAAGCATTAAATTTCATTGTAATGATTATGTTCACATCTGGCAAAATGTAAAATTTACCCAACCAAGCATAGCCTTCAATAGAAATAGAGAGAGAAATAAGAATTAGCATACATTGTAGTGATTATGTTCACATCTGGCGAAATGTGGAATTTACCCAACCAAGCATATCCTTCAATAGAAATAGAGAGAGAAATAAGAATTAGCATACATTGTCATGATAATGTTCACATCTGGCGAAATGTGGAATTTACCCAACCAAGCATATCCTTCAATAGAAATAGAGAGAGAAATAAGAATTAGCATACATTGTAGTGATTATGTTCACATCTGGCGAAATGCGGAATTGACCCAACCAAGCATAGCCTTCAAGAGAAATAGATCGAGAAATAAGTATAAGCCTACATTGTAATGATTATGTTCACATCTGACGAAATGTAAAATTTACCCAACCAAGCATAGCCTTCAATAGAAATAGAGAGAGAAATAAGAATTAGCATACATTGTCATGATTATGTTCACATCTAGCGAAATATGGAATTGACCCAACCAAGCATATCCTTCAATAGAAATAGAGAGAGAGAAATAAGAATTAGCATACATTGTCATGATTATGTTCACATCTGGCGAAATGTGAAGTTTACTCAACGAAGCATAGCCTTCAATAGAAATAGAGAGAGAAATAAGAATTAGCATACATTGTCATGATTATGTTCACATATGGCGAAATGTGAAGTTTACTCAACGAAGCATAGCCTTCAATAAAAATAGAGAGAGAAATAAGAATTAGCATACATTGTAGTGATTATGTTCACATCTGGCGAAATGTGAAGTTTACTCAACGAAGCATAGCCTTCAATAGAAATAGAGAGGGAAATAAGTATTAGCATACATTGTAGTGATTATGTTCACATCTGGCGAAATGTAAAATTTACCCAACCAAGCATAGCCTTCAATAGAAATAGATCGAGAAATAAGTATAAGCATACATTGTAGTGATTATGTTCACACCTGACGAAATGTGAAGTTTACCCAACCAAGCATAGCCTTCAATAGAAATAGAGAGGGAAATAAGTATTAGCATACATTGTAGTGATTATGTTCACATCTGGCGAAATGTAAAATTTACCCAACCAAGCATAGCCTTCAATAGAAATAGATCGAGAAATAAGTATTAGCATACATTGTAGTGATTGTGTTCACATTTACCCAACAAAGCATAGCCTTCAATAGAAATAGATCGAGAAATAAGCATTAAAATTCATTGTAATGATTATGTTCACATCTGGCGAAATGTAAAATTTACCCAACCAAGCATAGCCTTCAATAGAAATAGATCGAGAAATAAGTATTAGCATACATTGTAGTGATTATGTTCACATTTACCCAACAAAGCATAGCCTTCAATAGAAATAGATCGAGAAATTAGCATTAAATTTCATTGTAATGATTATGTTCACATCTGGCGAAATGTAAAATTTACCCAACCAAGCATAGCCTTCAATAGAAATAGAGAGAGAAATAAGTATTAGCATACATTGTAGTGATTATGTTCACATTTACCCAACAAAGCATAGCCTTCAATAGAAATAGATCGAGAAATAAGTATTAGCATACATTGTAGTGATTATGTTCACATTTACCCAACCAAGCATAGCCTTCAATAGAAATAGAGAGAGAACTAAGAATTAGCATACATTGTAGTGATTATGTTCACATCTGGCGAAATGTGGAATTTACCCAACCAAGCATATCCTTCAATAGAAATAGAGAGAGAAATAAGAATTAGCATACATTGTCATGATAATGTTCACATCTGGCGAAATGTGGAATTTACCCAACCAAGCATATCCTTCAATAGAAATAGAGAGAGAAATAAGAATTAGCATACATTGTAGTGATTATGTTCACATCTGGCGAAATGTGGAATTTACCCAACCAAGCATATCCTTCAATGGAAATAGAGAGAGAAATAAGAATTAGCATACATTGTCATGATTTTGTTCACATCTGGCGAAATATGGAATTGACCCAACCAAGCATATCCTTCAATAGAAATAGAGAGAGAAATAAGAATTAGCATACATTGTCATGATTATGTTCACATCTGGCGAAATGTGAAGTTTACTCAACGAAGCATAGCCTTCAATAGAAATAGAGAGAGAAATAAGAATTAGCATACATTGTCATGATTATGTTCACATATGGCGAAATGTGAAGTTTACTCAACGAAGCA
This sequence comes from Cerastoderma edule, assembly GCA_947846245.1. Lineage (NCBI taxonomy): Eukaryota > Metazoa > Mollusca > Bivalvia > Cardiida > Cardiidae > Cerastoderma > Cerastoderma edule. The sequence goes on from OX401421.1 coordinate 19,081,700, forward strand.
TAGCCTTCAATAGAAATAGAGAGAGAAATAAGAATTAGCATACATTGTAGTGATTATGTTCACATCTGGCGAAATGTGAAGTTTACTAAACGAAGCATAGCCTTCAATAGAAATAGAGAGGGAAATAAGTATTAGCATACATTGTAGTGATTATGTTCACATTTACCCAATCAAGCATAACCTCCAATAGAAATAGATCGAGAAATAAGCATTAAAATTCATTGTAATGATTATGTTCACATCTGACGAAATGTGAAGTTTACCCAACCAAGCATAGCCTTCAAGAGAAATAGATCGAGAAATAAGTATAAGCCTACATTGTAATGATTATGTTCACATCTGACGAAATGTGAAGTTTACCCAACCAAGCATAGCCTTCAATAGAAATAGAGAGAGAAATAAGTATTAGCATACATTGTAGTGATTATGTTCACATTTACCCAACCAAGCATAGCTTTCAACAGAAATAGATCGAGAAATAAGCATTTGCATACATTGTAGCGATATTTGACACTCCTGACGAAATGTGAAGTATGTCCAACCAACAATATTTTGTAAATAAAGTAAAATGGGCAAACAGAGAAAGAGAGAATGTGAGTCATACGCGGCAAGGGGATATATGATTAATTCCTCAACTCTAACCACTAGGCCACGGAGGCCCCCAACGACTAAGATATACAGATAGACGACAGACAAACGGAGAGACCAAGACGGAGACAGACAGTTGTAGAGACAAACACATACATTAACAGAGAGACATAGACAGAAAGAGACGGACTGCCAGATAGACTGACAGAGGGCTTTCCAGAGTACTAGAGTCAGTCAGACAGACAGACAGACAGACGAAGAGACAGGAAGAGAGACAGACAGACACACACACACACATCCTGACAAACGTAGAGTATGACAGACAGGCGTAGAAAGTGATAGACATAGAGACAGACAGACAGGCAGGCATTCGGACGTAGAGACAGACTGACAGACATACACACACACATGTGCAGACACATACAGACACACATATATTCAAATCCATAGACACAAACACAGCCAGGCAGACGTAGAGATAGACGTAGAGACATACAGAACAGACAGCCAAAGAGACAGACGAGGAATGACAGAGAGAGAGAGAGAGACAAAAAAGACTGACATTGAGACAGACGTTGAGTAAGACAGATATACAAGCAGGCAGACAGAGAAAGACTAACAGACAAACAGGCAGGCTGACAGAGAAAGACAGATAGAGAGACAGAAAGATATACAGACAGGCAGACATAAGAAGACAGATAGACATACTGTCAGACGTTGAGACAGACTGACAGACAAACAGTCATGCTGACAAAGAAAGACAAACAGATAGACATAAAGATAAACAGACACAGAGACGAGACTAGTGGCGAATGGACCTAGTATTTACCGTACCATCCAGACCTTGAGACAGCCTGACAGACAAACAGGAAGGTTGACAGAGAAAGGCAAACAGAAAGACATACAGAAAGACATACAGACAACAGAACAATACTTATTGCGAATGGACCTAATATTTACCGTTCCGTTAACTATGCAGTCCCTGCACTGCCCTCCTCCAGAGAGAATAGACGACAGATCGAGGAAACCGTCTGGCGTTCTTCCATCACCTAATTGCGATACAATACACAGAAACTATCATAAAACACAGTTAACAAGGAATCGTTATGCCCATATTAAGGCAATTCACAAGTGTTTACAGGGAAATATCATCATCAGCAGATATAATTTCGCTAGGGTCGCTTGTTTTTAATAAACTTTATACTTGACATAGTTAGAACAATAAAAGAAAACGTTTTAGAGAAGAAAATTTATAATAACAAAGAATCAACCTAGTTCCGATTTCACAATGCGTAACCGCGATTCTTTCAGTTGAAAAAACGCTTGCACGATTTGATTTGGAAAACGCATCTTAAAGCAAAGTTCCAACAATTGAACATTCAAAACAAAATGTTCGTCAACAATTTTAGTCAAAAAGGGAAATGGCATCGATAAGCATTTTCAGCCATTGCAAGCTAGTTGTTTGTGTTTCCAGCGCATGGCGTCGTGATAGCGTTTTTTCTGATACAGCTTACATTAAAGATTTACGAGAAATAAGCATCACATGACAATTTATGAGAAATTAAGATACATACAAAGTAGTTGCTATATCCAATCCAATTTCATGCGAAGAATATCTCTTCTTTTCAAATGCGTTATTTTTATCGGCATGCATAGTTTGAATTCCATGTGACAATTGTTTTCATACAGTCATGTAACATATACAATGGCAGAGGTAAATAGAGTGAAACGCAACATTGACCAATGAGTAGAGACTCTGGGAAAGATATGCTCTGGCTTCAGTGATATCAATACAGACATATCAACAGTTTTCGCTTCTTTACTCTAGTACAGTTTCAAAATTAAGTGTTGTGCTGTACTTACCACCGGCACCACCGGCACCACCGGCACCACCGGCTTGGGAATACCCCACCCCTCCGCCACCTTCTCTCGACCCTCCAGCCCCCTCACCGTACTGAGAATACACGGTTCTAGTATACCCGGATTGGGAATAACCACCCTCTCCACCACCGCGCCCTCCAACATCCCGGGACCCGCCTCCAACAACAGGTGTTCCACCACCGACTACGCCTCCGTTGACTCGTGTCCCACCTCCTACAACGCCTCCAACAACTCGCGACCTACCTCCTACAACGCCTCCATCGACAGGTGTTCCACCCCCGACGACACGTGTTCCACCCCCGACGACGCGCCGCTCCCCGCCATCAACCAACGATCCGTCGTATATGACTCCACCATTGGGCGTGATGAATTCCCTCCTTGTGATGGTGTATCCGCCTGGCCCCGTGACCTGACCTCGACCTGAAACGCTGCCTGAATTGGAAGGACGAATTGCCACGACCGTTCGGCCGACCTGCGCCACTGTCCGCGAGTCGCTTCCCGCAACTCTGCCTGGGGATCCCGCCCCTGCCCGGCACACCCTCACGGCGGAAGAACCCGGGCAGTCGTAGGAGCCGTCACATGCGCACTGACATGTGTAGCGTATGCAGTTCTCAACCAGTGTGAATGAATCCCGAGGTCTGTAGGAGTTCCCGCCTACGACACACTGTCTGCACGTTTGCTGTTCTTCATTGTGTACCAGGGCGCTATCAGGACATGTCTTTACTGTCAGCTCCCTCGGGCACTCGTATTTGCCGTCACAGTCACACATGCACGTGTAACGGTAGCACTCATCCGAGGCGACGAAACGCTGTTCCGGCGGGAAAGTCCTGTTGAAGGCCGTACACCCACGGCACTGCTTCTTCGGGAAGGGGTCTTGGCTTCGGAACGGATCGCGGCTTGAACAGTCCACACCCTCGACTCGTGTGCAGTTCCAGGCACCGGAACAATCACAGGAGCAGGTGAAGGTCAGACATCCGTCCCTAAATGTAAACCCGGAGTTCCCCTTAAACTCTTGACCCTGAAGGAAGCAGGAGCGACACGCCCCCGTACCAAACACGGTGCCCGATGCGGACTCGAGGTTCGTGATGAGTCTGGAAGCCGCCTCCGACACGATAGGCTCATCAGCATCGATCAGGCTTCCGGAGAGGCTGTACTCGTAACGTTCGACCTGCCGTCTCCTGTCACATGTATACTCCGGTCGCTGGGTGGGGCAATACCAGCCACCATCGCAGTCGCACTGACAGTAAAGTTTGAAGCATCCTCTCGTGATGTGGAACCGACTTCCGCCTTCATGCTCCTGGTTGCCAACGAGGCACTTTCGACACCTTGGTTCCGGATCCGGTACGGCCGGAATGATGAGGTCGTCCACGGCTTTGTAGCCTTGACAGGAGTATCCGCCGCTGCAGAAGCACTCGCAAACCATCCGAATCCCACCAACGTCGGTCGTAAATTTCTGCTCACTCTTGTAGCTCGAACCGAAGATGTAGCAGTCACGGCAGCCGTCGATGGTGGCGGCGAAGTCCTTTCGACCTTCGCACACGAAATCCCCGGAACAACCACACTGGCACTGGATACTGTTTCCACTCCTGGTTAGCGTGAATGGACTGTTAGACGGGTACCTATCGCCCCCTACAACGCATTCGCGGCACTGCGGCTGAATGACATTGGCGCACGAATGCTGGCCGTTGCAGTGACATGTGCACTCTTGGCGTTTGTTGTCAATGAGGACCTGGAAACGTGTGTTACCGTTGTGCAACTGCCCGTTGACCTCGCATTGCCTGCAGTTCCGATCGACGTTGTCCTCGTTCCCAATGATTTGATAGCCCCTACAGATGTAAGAACTGTCGCAGTTGCACACACATTGCATGAACAACCCATAGTCCCTAAACTGGAACCGTCTGTTGCCAGTCTGAAGCTGACCGTCGACGTTGCATTGCTTGCAACCCCCGACGCCGCAGTTGGCCCCAACGCATGTCACGAACAGGGACGACGACCTGCAGCTAAACTGTCCGCTACAGCTACAAGAGCACACCGTTCCGGGCTTCGTCTCGAACTCAGTTCCTCCCTTGTACAGGAGCCCGTCGATGGAGCATGAGCTGCAGCCGTACTCATCGCAACCGTCGCCCTGGCAACTTCCGGTAATGCTGAAACATCGATAGGCGCCGTCGCATTCGCAAACGCAGTTCATCACGAGATTGTTCTTCTGAAGCCGGAACTTGGTGTCCACGGAATAGGTCTGTCCGTCAAGGCGACACTGGGCGCAGATCTTATCGCCGCAGTTTTCCCCAAGGCAGGAGTGCCGGACGCCACTGGACGAGGTGCAGGAATGCGAGCCGTCGCAATAGCAAGAACAGTTCATCACAAACTCCCGGTCGTCCACCGTGAATCGCGTATTACCGGAGTAGTGTTTCCCGTTGATGAGACAACGCCTGCAGCCGCGAGTGCCGCACCTGGGCCCTGGACAGATCCTCGACGAGTCACGACAATCGAAACCGCCGTCACAGTTACACGTACAGTCCAATAGGACTCCGTTCTGCTCCCGCGTAAACGAGGTCTTGCTTTGGATTGATCTGCCGTCGACGTTACAGTCTCTACAGCGGAAGTTGCAATTGCCGTTAACGCATGTCCTGTTGTTGGTCACGACGCCTCTACACTCCAGATTGCCGCCACAGTCGCAAGTGCATTCTACCGGCACGCCATCAGCCACGCTCGTGAAACGGGAAGGACTTGGATAAAGCTTCCCGTTGGATTTACAGTCCCGACATCCGGGATTCGGGCATCCGGGGCCTACGCAAGATTCCGTGTAGCGCACTCCCCTGCACACGTGACTTCCGCCGCACTGGCAGTCGCAGTTCATCTCGATGTCGTAGCCTCGGTGGAAGATCGTGAAGCGCGTACCGCCTTCGTATTTCCCGCCATCGATCTCGCAACCGGAACAGGAATCCTGGCAGCCGGAAGATCTACATGTGACGGAGCCGCCGCGGCATTCAAAACTCCCGCCACATTGGCATGTACAGTCCATCCTCATGTTGGAACCGCGGTGAAATATTTCGAACGAACTTCCTCCCTTGTATGGGGCACCTTCTATCGAACAGCCGCTACACGAGTCCACACAGCCGCCGCGGGCCGAGGAACAAGTCACGGTACCCCCTATACACTCATAACTCCCGCCACACTGGCATGTACAGGCCATGTCTATGTTGGAACCGCGATGGAAGATCTCGAATGTGTTTCCTCCGTCGTAGGTCTTGCCCTCGATGACGCATCCAATGCAGGTGTCCCTGCAGCCGGACTGGGTGCAAACCACGGAACCCCCGGTACACTCAAAATTCCCGCCACATTGACAGTTACAGGTCATGTCGAGGTTGTAACGACGGTTTCTCGTCGTGAACGTGGTACCACCTCTGTGTGATTTGCCTTCAATCTCACATCCGGTGCAAGAATCGACGCACCCGTTAGCCGATGTACACACGAATGTTCCGCCAACACATTCATAGCTGCCGCCACATTTGCAAGTACAGTCCATGTCTATGTTGGACCCCCGATGGAATATGCTAAAACTGGTCCCGCCTTTGTGTGTTTTGCCCTCTATCCGGCATCCTCTACAAGAATCGACGCATCCACGATCTGACGTGCACGTTACAGATCCGCCAACACATTCATAGCTGCCGTCACATTTGCAAGTACAGTCCATGTCTATGTTGGACCCCCGATGGAATATGCTAAAACTTGTCCCGCCTTTGTGTGTTTTGCCTTCTATCCGGCATCCTCTGCAAGAATCGACGCATCCACGAGCTGACGTGCACGTTACAGACCCACCAACACACTCGTAAGCGCCGCCGCATTCGCATGTGCAGTCCATGTCTATATCAGACCCGCGGTGAAAGATTTCGAAGCTGCTCCCGCCTTTATAGACGGTCCCTTCGATGTCGCATCCAGCGCATGTATCACGACAGCCTGACTGGGTGCAAATGACAGAGCCTCCGGTGCATCGATAGTTCCCGCCACATTGACAACTGCAGTCCATTTCAATATTGTAGCGACGACTCATCATCTTGAAGGTTGTGCCGCCTTTGCGAGATACGCCTTCGATTTCGCATCCGGTGCAGGAATCGACACAACCGCGGGTCGACGTACATGTTAGGGTGCCCGCTGTACATTCGTAACTCCCGCCACATTGACAATCGCAGTCCATCTCCACGTTGTACCTGCGGTTAAACACCTTGTGGGTAGCACCGCCTTTGTAGGTGGCGCCTTCGATAGCGCAACCGGCGCAGGTAACGGTACATCCACGAGAGCTTGTACACACGATACCGTCACCTCGACATTCGTAGGCGCCATTGCAATCACACGTGCAGTCCACACGTTTCCCCTCCATGAGCTCAGCGAACTGGGTGTTCCCGGGGTGTTCCCGGCCGTTTACGCGACACTTTCGGCATCCCTTGAATTCCAGCTCACATTTATGAGTGCCGTCGCAATAGCAGTCGCATATGTGGGAATCCCCACCCCTGTATACCCGGTGACGCTGGTGTCCCTTGTAGGTGGCCCCGTCGATGGTGCAAGACGTGCATTCGCGCTCCTTCAACTCGGAACACCTGGCCGTTCCATCGCAAGTGCACTGACATTGGTGGCGCTTTCCGTTCTTCATCGTCTCGAACTGTGAACCGTACGGCCTCTCCCGTCCGTTGTCGATGCAGGACCGGCAGCCAACAAGGTTGCATGCGTTGTCGATGCACTTAATGGTAATTTTTACCTCTCGGCCGGTACATGTGTAGGATCCATCGCAATCGCATTTGCAATTCATTTGTATGTTGTCGTAGACTTTTGTGAACTCTGCGTTCAGCTGGTAATCCCGGCCGTCCGATCTGCAGTTTCTACATCCCACCCAGCTACATTTGCTTTGTGAGTTACATGATATTTCAGAGTTGTCGTCCTTGCAGCGGCAGAAATAGCTCCCGTCGCACCCGCACGTACACTCCATGTTCTTACCCTGGTACACGGTATCGAAGACGGAGTTTCCGGCAAACGTCTTACCGTCGACGCGGCACGAACGGCAACTCTGGTGGCACTTCCGGTCCGCGGGACATGACGTCACGACCTCGTCCTTCAGCCCGATGCATTCGTAGCTGGAGTCACATTTGCAAGCACAAGTCATGAAGTAGCCTTGGTAGACGAACCTGTTACTCGAGCCCCCGGCGTAATCCTTTCCGAAAATGTTACACGATCTACAACCGCCCGTTTGTTTGCATCCCTTGCTCCTCAGGGCCTGGCAGGAGATTTCCACGTCGCTCGATTGACCCTTACAGAAATAGGATCCATCACAGCCACACACACAAGACATCTGAAGGCTTCTCCATGAGAAATCGAACGTTTGCCCGCCTGCGAACCGCTGGTTGTTTACCCGGCACTTCCTACATCTCGGCCTGAGGCATTCCTCGTTGGCGCCACATGTTATAACGGGAACATCCGGGGACGAGCCCACGCACCGGTACGACGAATCGCAGTTACACTGACACTGCATCTGGGATCCCCTGTACACCATCGGGAATGTGGAGTCGCCGTCACGCTCAATTCCGAATATGTTACAGGTGCCACACGACGTGGGCGAGCACCTATCGCCGATGCAGGACACTTCAAATGAAACGGTAACACCCTTACAGTACGAGGAACCGTCGCATCCGCATTCACAACGCATATCGATGTCCTTGTACCTGTATGGAAATTTCGTGTAGCTGGTATACGTATTCCCATCGACGACACAGTTCTTACAGGTGGCAGGTAGACACGTCCGGCCCTTAACGCATTCTATAACGACATCACCCGTGGAGCCGCTACACACGTAGCTGGAATCACAGGAACATCTACACCCGAGTTTGGTACCCCCGTAGATGAGATCAAAAGAAGACGGGGATGGTATTTCCTCGCCGAATATGGCGCAGCTCCGGCAACCAACGGGCGAACAGTTGTCACCGATACACGACACAGTTATGTTTATCGACTTGCCGCGGCAATAAGATGAACCATCACATCCGCAGGTGCATTCCATGTCGATGTTCTCGTAGACGAACGGGAACTTCTGGCGACCTTGGCGCCTGACGCCGTCGACGAAGCAGTCTCTACACACGGATGGCAGGCAATTCCGTCCATCGATGCCACAGTCCACCACTACGGAGCCGGAGGACCCGCGGCATGTATAGCTCGTGTCGCAGGAACACCTGCAGTCCAACTGACTTCCCTGGTAGACAACGCTGAAGTCGGAGAAGGGGTCGTAATCGTCACCGAATACGCTACACGACTTGCAGTTTCTCGGAGAACAGTTGCCGCCAATGCACGATATCTCAATGCTTTCGCGGACACCGACGCAGTAAGAGCTACCATCGCAACCGCATTCGCACTTGAGTTCAATGCCGTTGTAGTCGTAGGGAAATGTCTCGTAAAGGCTGTAACGATTTCCGTTTACGAGACACTGGGAGCATCTGGAAGGGTAGCAGTCGCCTTTGTCGCATTCTATCACCACTTCGCCCAAACCACCGGTACATTTAAAGCCATCGCACTGACACGAGCAGTCGAGTCGAACGCCTTGGTGAACAATGTTAAACGTGCCAAACGGAGCGATTTCGCGATCGATGTACTTACACGTGGAGCAGCCGATTGGCGCACAGCTGTCCCCGAGACAGCGTATCTCCAGAGAGGACGTCACCCCATTGCAGTACACGTTACCATCGCAACCGCATGTGCAACTCATGTCGAACTCCTTGTATCTGTACTTGAACGTGTCCATGCCTCGAATTACATTTCCGGCGAACGAGCACGTGTTGCAAGTCTGCGACAAGCAACCGCGGCCTCTTCCGTTGCGACACTCCAGCGTTATCTCCCCCTGACAGACGTAGCTCCCGGAGCAGTCGCACTGGCAGCTCAGCATGTATCCCGAGTGGACGAGCGGGAAGGTGGAGATCCCGTCATGGGACCGCCCAAAGATCTGACAGCTCTGACAGCCCTCGGGTGTGCAGCGGCCGCCGATGCAGGTGAGTGTCAGTGATTGCTCGCCGACGCAGAATATTGACGAGTCGCATCCACAGGTGCATTGCACGGACATTCCCATATACGTCTCAGTAAACACGGAGTTGCCGGCAAACTCCTTCCCGTTGTAGTTACAAGTTTGGCAAGCTCTGGTGAGACAGGTTCCTCTGTTGTTTAGACACCGGAAGACACTGCCCGACGCCCCGAAACACTCGTAGCTACCGTCACAGCGGCACTGGCATTCCAGAAGGAGGCCAACGTAAACGACCTGGAAGGAAGAAACGCCGGGCACGTCTCGGCCGTACACAGAGCAGGAATTACAGCCGATGGCATTGCACTTGCCTCCAACACAGGAGAGCTCGATCTTTTCTCTGACACCCGTGCAGTAGTACGACGAATCGCAAGCACACTGACACTGCAACTCGACTCCGTTGTACGTGTATCCAAATCGGCTGTTTCCGTCGATCCGCTTTCCGTCGACCTCACAACTTCGGCAGCTATAGCTCAGACAGTCCTGTCCCGTCCCCTCTCGACAGACAATCACCGGGTTCTGGTCCGAAATGGAACGGCATATATAGCCTCCTTCACAGTCGCAGGTACATGTTACAGGCATTCCGTTGTAGATGAAATCGATCGAAGAGGACCCAAGGTACTCTTCCCCAAATATGACGCATTCGCGACAGCCTATCCTGCTACATGATCCTCCGACACACGACACTTCGATGCTCGTACTCACTCCAACACAGTAACTCGTACCATCACAGCCACACGTACAGCTTATCTCCACGCCCTTGTATGATGACATGAACGTCGATTTACCGTCGTAGCGGCGTCCATTCACGATACACTGCCTGCAGTTGGACGTGAGACACCCGACGCCGCCAACACAGGTGACGATGACCTGACCGGCCGACCCGGCGCAGATGTAGTCACCGTTGCAGGAACATTTGCACTGAAGGTTGAGGCCTCCGTAGACAACGGGGAAGGTGCTCTCTCCCGGGCGGGTCTCGCCGAAGATGTTGCAGCCACCGCACCCGATCCTTGTACACGTCCCTCCAATACAGGCTATCTCTATAAGTTCTGTTAGGCTCCTGCCTTGACAGTAATAGCTCCCGTCACAAGCACACGTACACTGCATCTCCACACCATTGTAGTCATATCTGAACGTGCTCCCGCCCGCCAACCTGAAATGTATTGTCAGATTCTTTTTTAGCACTACATTACTGACTTAATTTTTTTTTCGATCAGTTTTACTGTGATCATTTTGTTTCATTTAACGTAAAAGGGTTGTATTGTTTTTCATTCTTTACAGCCATTAACGTTTTGATTTTGTTCGTGACGGTGTAATAGTTCGTTTGTTGGTGTTATTTAGATATATGTAATACACAAGTTTAGTATGGAATAAACTTCACAGTCACTATCATCATTTCAAAAGGACCATTAAATAATGCAAAGTCTATGTTCTCTTTTTTTTTGTGTGTGTTTTCCTTTGTATTGACGCACTTTCATGTTATATCGACTTTATCACATTTGTGATAAAGTTGTTTATCCTGTCACTAGTGCCATTGTGGGACCGATAACTAGGTGCCGTATAACATTTGTGATATCCGGCACTAACCATGTAACACATGCACGTGACGAATCATGACGTCATAAGAGCGCAATGACGTCATGTTTACACCATTCTCTACTTATTTTTTCCTTTTTTCTCGTGTTTTATTTACATCCTGTTGTTTTGAAAGAATACATAAAGGTAACAGGATAAATAGAATAGATGGTTGGTGTCGTTGAATGGGAAAAGTTATCGGGCCCGGCATCGGAATATTATCCGTTTCGCCTTCGGCTCACCGGATAATATTCCTACGCCTTGCCCGATAACATTTCCGATTCACGACACCAACCATCTATTCTCTATTTATATTTCAATTACAATGTTGTTGTCATGTTATATTCATTTTATACCAATTAAATATATGGTAATATCTAACCTTTTGCCGTTGACGTTGCAGTGTGTGCATGTTCCTGGCAGACAACCGGTACCATCCGCTAGACAGGAAACGACCACCTCCAGTGAGCTTCCGACACACCTGTATGTACCACCGCATTGACAGTCGCAGTTGAGTTTCAAGCCCCGGTATATGGTCTCGAACTCGGAACCACCGTTGCGACTCTGCCCGAATACGTTACAGGAGGTGCAGCCGACCTCCGTGCATTGCCCACCCACACAGGAGAGGCCAATACCTCCGCTACCCTCACAATAGTAGGAACCATCGCATCCACAGGTGCACTCCAGCTGGACTCCCTTGTAAAAGGTTCCAAATCGAGATCGCCCACTGAAAACTTTACCCTTAAGAGAGCATTGTCCGCAAGTATCTGATAGACAGCGACCATCCAAACATGTTATCAGGACCTCGTTCTTATAGGAACAGATGTAACTTCCGTCGCAGGAACATTGACAGCTGGCCGGGAGTCCATTAAACACGATGTCAAACGAGGCTCCGCCAGTTTGGCGCAATCCGAATACATTACAGGAGCGACATCCCCCATCGAACAGCTGTTTGCCAAAGCAGTAGTAACCACCGTTGCAGAAACACTGACAGTTCATCTCAATACCGGTCTCAGAGTGCTGGATGGACACGTTGGAGTTACCGCGGTAGATCTGTCCTTCGATGTTGCACGAAAAACAGCTTGCCCCGCCAGTTCCGATGCCGGAGCCGGAGATTGAGAGGTCCGTCCGGGTGTAGATCCACTCCGCGAAGCAGATGTAGGAGCCGTCGCAGTTACACCTACAAGACATGACCAGGTCGCCGCTGGAGTACTCAAAGTGTGTATTACCGCTATGTCTGATACCGTTGACCTCGCAGCTGTTACATACGTCGGGTGTATTACATGTGTTGATCACAGTTTCGCTGGGGCAACGAGTTGACCCGTCGCAGCCACAGAAGCACTGGTATTTCCAGCAGTTCTGGTCCAAGGTGAAGCGGCTGAAAGGCTCGTGGACGGTGTTATTGACATTACACTTTCGGCAGGTGTTGCAGCTGTCCACGGCAGACTCGCCGTAACACTTCCACTTGGAGTTACAGAAGCAGTCGCACTTCTTGTAGAGGCGGCATCCGGACTGCAGGGAAAACTGCGTCCCACCACGGTACTCCGTCCCATTGATCTCGCAGGATCGGCACTCCCCGCAGGTGTTGGTGACCACCTGACAGTGAGTGGTGCCACACTTGCACTCGCAGCCGCGGTACTGGGAACAGCCGTCGTCGTAGTCGAAGCTTTGGCCTGGGCTGTTGGCGTAAAGATATGAATTGATTTTATTTAGATGGTTATTGTGGTGGTTGTTGTTTTGTTTGGAGGATTTAGTCCCGTTTTCAAATTTGAACAAGATTTAGTGATGTTGTTTTTACAATTTGCTAATTTATCTTTTTGTAATATAAGCTCTGGCCCTGTTTACATTTATTTTAACTCGGCCATATACTGCGTTGGATTTATTGTAAAGCTCTCAGTATTTAACGATAAGTCGCGCTAAAAACTATATAAAGAGTCACACAAAACTTACACAAATCTTCGGTCTCCGTGTACACAGTCGTTACAGAGTCCCGCAACCGGCTGGTCGCTCCTCTCACTACACGTGTATGTGCCGCGCCGGCAATTAAACGTTCCGTCACAGTCACATCGGCAATCCTTGAATCGCGTACAACCAAGCTCAGCTGTAAAGGGAGGTAATTCATTGTAAAAATAAAATGGTTCAGTTATAAAAGGGAGGTAATCTATTGTGTTCGCTACGCATGAAGGTGCTTCACCCGCAATTAAACGTGTCGTCAAAGTCACATCGGCAATCCTTGAAAATCATGTGCATCAAAAGTCAGCTGTAAAGGGAGGTAATTCATTGTAAGAATTGACCAGTTCATTTTTTAAGGGAGGTAATTTATTGTGTTTGCTAAAAGTGAAGGTACCGCACCTGCAATTAAACGTGTCATCACAGTCACATCGGCAATCCCAATCGGAACTACTCGGGTATTTCCGTGAGCTGTGAAATACACCTTGGATAAAAGTGTAGGGTTACAATTTTTCGAGTAAATCGGCATCCGCCAATTAACACCTTTTCTAAGCATGCACGTTAAGTAGTTCAATGTATATTGAAGTGTTGGATATCTTTTTTAATCATTTTTTATCGGTAACTCATACGAAATAGCGAAATTATAAGTTGTGAGATATATAGTTGTTTCATTAATCAAATTAAACGACTTTTACGATTTCACATTTAAGATCTATTTTTAACAACGAAAGTTAAGTGATGTCATTTCCGCGGGAACCAATATGGCGTCATCCCTATTATTTCAGAGGTGTTTTCATTGGATAAACCCGATGTGTACAGATTGCGACAATCCTTGAATCGCGTACAACCAAGCTCAGCTGTAAGGGAGGTAAACCATTGTAATAATGAAATGATTAAGTTGTAATAAGTTTATCTATTGTGTTCGCTAAAAGTTTAGGTGCCAAGCTGACAATAAAACGGGCCATCACAGTCACATCGGCAATCCTTGAATCGCGTACAACCAAGCTCAGGTGTAAGGGAGGTAAACCATTGTAATAATGGAATGGTTCAGTTGTAATTAGTTAATCTATTGTGTGCGCTAAAAGTTTAGGTGCCAAGCTGACAATAAAACGGGCCATCACGGAC
>OX401421.1:19100869-19105869 GCA_947846245.1 Cerastoderma edule
ATGGGTCACTCCGGCGTGTACACATGAGACGCACGTGTCTACCCCAGCACCATCAACGTTTACCTGACGTTTCAACGTGAGGGCGGCGTTACCTTGACCTTCAGCTTTTAAACCCTGACCTTGACCCTGGATTGGGTTGCAGTCCTCTAATGGCGTCCTCGACGGGCAGGTCACCGTGCCATCGCATCGACATTCGCAGCGCACCAGGTCGCAACCGGATACGAGTTCGAAGTTCGAGTTCGGCTTGAACGAGACGCTGTTCACGGTACACGGCTTGCATCCATTGCCATCCACCTCGGCTTCGTGCATTCCGTCCGCCTTGGAACGCGTCCCGGACGCATGCGCGGACACATGCGCAGCGGCTCGGCTACTGAACGAAGGGATGACGGGCATATCTACGTCATCACACGTGACCCGAGCCTCGTCTCCGGAGCAGAAGAACCGCCCACCGCAGTCACAGGTGCACATATACTTGACACACCCCTTCTGGTAGAAGAAGCGGGAGTTCCCATAGAAAATGTTCCCGTCGATGTTGCACGACTTGCACTCTTGGGGGACGTTCCCTTGCTCGTCGCAGTGGTATTGACCAATGGAATTCTTGCATGTCCATCCTCCGTCACAGCCGCACTCGCATTGATATAAATAGCACTCGCGGACGAGGGGAAACCGGGAAGTCCCCTGATATAAATAGCCGTCCACCTGGCAGTAGTAACATCCGGTCGTTGCGTTCGTATTACAGCGGTCCAGCTTGTCTCCCGGGCAGCTCCAAGAACCATCGCAGTTACACACGCAGTCGTACTCGATACAGCCGTTCACGTGCTTAAAGTAGGTGTTACCCTCGTACTTGGCTCCGCCCACATTGCAGTAGTAACAGCCGCTCTTCTCGACGACGTTACACTTATCCACGGCGTTCTCTCCAGGACACTCCCAACTTCCGTCACAATTACACGTACATGCGTACTCGATACATCCGTTGACGTGTTTGAAGCGGGAGTTGCCCTGGTGACGTGTGCCGTACACGTCGCAGAAGAAGCATCCGGTGGTGAGGTTCTTGTTGCAGATGTCCTCTGTGCGTTCCTTTGGGCAGCTCCATCCCCCATCGCACTTACAGAAGCAGTTGTACTGGTAGCAGCCTTCTGTGAACTGGAACGGCTTTCCACCCTCCCATGTCTGGAATCATGAATAATACGGTTATTCTTGTGTGCGAAAAAGGGTAGTGAAGTTAGATTAATGGCAAAATAATCAATTTTAGGATTAATGATCACATATACTTCAGATTTCTTATGAATGGCGTTAGCTTTTTTTTCTTGTGTTGACCTTGTATCAATAAGTATTGCGTAAAGTTTTCTCTGTGGTTTTATTGTTAATACTTCTAAAGGCGATACCTTCTCTTTATTCATTTTTATAGTATACAGTTAATTCATGGCCATTTGTGTAACAGCCAAACCCAGGGTATGTGGTGTCCCAGCGCCTGAGTTGATCCAAATGTGCAAATAATTTGCCCACGCCACTTGAAATTTGTCCCACCGTTGAGCAACATGCTTGTAACATTGTTTGTTACATTTGTCTTGGTTTAAAAACAGTATTCTTTGTGATTTAACTCCTAAAGAATCCTAAAATTTCACGAATTAAGAATTTTGTTGGAAAAAATTCAACAACAACACGTTATACGTCAAAACAGTATAGTATTTTTTTATTATTAAACATTATAGATATATTATTTTTTTCTTGATTTAACCAATTAAGATTGCAACTGTAATTACCCTAGCGCCTGAATAAAATTCCTTGAAAAGACCCTGAAACCTGTGGCCTAAATGTGAAAGGGATGACTTATGAGCTGGTGACCAAAGGCCGAAGGCCGTTTGACATATTTTTTCTTTTGTTTTCTTTCTTTTTTTTATGACACATACCTGGCCCCCAGCGGAACACGACTTGCAGTCTCCCTGGCAGACGTTCTTCGTCAGCTCTTTGGCACAGTTCCAGGAACCGTCACACGCGCATTCGCACGTGTACTCGAGGCAGCCATCTTGGTGCGTGAACTGTTCGTTCGGGGTCCGAGCGACATCGAATGCGTCACACTGTCTGCAGCCGTTGTAGTTCTCTGAAAGAAAGAAAGGTATTAATGTCAAAAATGTCCCGTAGGGAACGAATATTAAACTAAATAATACGGCTCAATTTATTCAAATTTTCAGCCTGATAAGGCCTTCGTCAGGAGGATTTTTATTTAAAAATTCTCCTGGTGAAGGCCTTATCAGGCTGGCTGCAAATTTGAATAAATTGACCTGAAATTATCTTTAAAAAATGATGGCGGGAAAGTGTGACGTCATTTGGTAGTTATGTTCATTAAAAAAAACGTGTAAAATATGTCGCTATGACCATGTTAATGAAGGAAGGAATATAACGCAAAAAGCAATACAACCGAAGAGGCCAGGGAAAATATGACGTCATGACAATGTAACTGAAGGGGGAACCGAAAACTAGGGGAAAATGACGCAAAAATAATGTTACTTATGAAGCCGGGGAAAGTATGGCGTCAAGACAATGGTACCGATAAAGCCGGGGGAAGATATGATGTCAAGGCAATGTTACCGACTATTCCTGGGGAAGATATGACGTTAATGCAATGATACTGATAAAGCCCGGGGAGAATATGACGTCGAGGCAATCCTATCGATAAAGCCGGGGGAAGATATTACATCAAGGCAATGCAACCGATAAAGCCGGGGGAAGATATGACGTCAAGACAATGGTACCGATAAAGCCTTGGGAAAATATGACGTCAAGGCAATGCAACCGATAAAGCCGGAGGAAGATATGACGTCAAGGCAATGTTACCGATTATTCCTGGGGAAGATATGACGTCAAGGCAAAGTTACCGATAAAGCCGGGGGAAGATATGACGTCGAGGCAATGTTACTGATTATTCCTGGGGAAGATATAACGTCAAGGCAATGTCACCGATTATTCCTGGGGAAGATATGACGTCAAGGCAATGTTACTGATTAATTCTGGGGAAGATGTGACGTCGAGGCAATCCTATCGATAAAGCCGGGGGAAGATATGACATCAAGGCAATGCAACCGATAAAGCCGGGGGAAGATATGACGTCAAGGCAATGTAAACGATTATTCCTGGGGAAGATATGACGTCAAGGCAATGTTAACGATTATTCCTGGGGAAGATATAACGTCAAGGCAATGTCACCGATTATTCCTGGGGAAGATTTGACGTCAAGGCAATGTTACTGATTATTCCTGGGGAAGATATGACGTTAATGCAATGATACCGATAAAGCCCGGGGAGAATATGACGTCGAGGCAATCCTACCGCTAAAGCCGGGGAAGATATGACGTTAAGGCAATGTTACCGATAAAGCCCGGGGAGAATATGACGTCAAGGCAATGCTACTGATAAAGCCGGGAAGATATGACGTCAATGCAATGCTACCGATAAAGCCGGGAGAAGATATGACGTCAATGCAATGTTACCGATTATTCCTGGGGAAGGTATGACGTCAATGCAATGATACCGATAAAGCCGGGGGAAGATATGACGTCAAGGCAATGCTACCGATAAAGCCGGGAAGATATGACGTCAATGCAATGCTACCGATTAAGCCGGGAGAAGATATGACGTCAATGCAATGTTACCGATTATTCCTTGGGAAGATATGACGTCAATGCAATGCAACAGATAAAGCCGGGGGAAGATATGACGTCAATGCAATGCTACCGATAAAGCCCGGGGAGAATATGACGTCATTGCAATGCTACCGATAAATCCCGGGAGAAGACATGGCGTCAATGCAATGTTACTAAAGTATGGTATACGACGCAATGGTTTTCAGTAAACGATGAAAGTTAGTCCTTCAATGTTCAATGATATTTGTATCGAATTTTGCAGGACTGTTGTTTTATGGTGTATGTACATAAATGTAGTTGGTCTTGTCTGATTTGACAGCGTCTGTACTGATTATCAGACTTTCCTTGTACATATAGCTTTCTAGAAGGAAGAATAAGACAAAGGGGGTCGTATGTCACAGTTTTGGGATAATTCGATGAATCTACTACTACATTGTACTACTCTTTCGTGGGGGGAAATGTTATAGAGGATTTCAAAGATTCTCATCATAAGAGACAATCAGAGAAACAACCCATTAACAAAAACGACATTTTACCATTTTGTTGAAGACGACTCAGGAACACATTGTGGGAAAAGAAAGAATTGCTCGTAACGAGCAATTTCTCCTTTTCCCACAATGTTTTTTTTACTCTCTCATAAGATTATCTTCCAATTTAATCACATTCCGAAATGCAGTCTGCTACCTCTTTCAATTTTGGACAGTCGAACACTTTGCGTTTGGTAAAGGGTTAAGGAATGGGGAGTGTATTGTGTCATATCAAACGGGTTGTCTTAATTATATATACGGGCTTATCAGCGAAAGCCGATCTTATTGTATAATGTCGGTCTGGGTCGCAATTAATTATCGTACTAATTGATTAATTGATTAGTCAAACAGGTCGGCGCGATTGCCTAGTTCTACGGCACAGGTCAAGGAATATGTGTGGGTCGGCTTTTGTCACGTGGGAATAAACAGGTGATTTTTCCATGCAAATAATTAATCAACCTTACATAAGCCTCAGCGCAATGAGAGTAAAGGTAATGCTTTCGTTTTATTATGAATTCTGAAAGAGACCAACTTATTCATAACATAACATATCATAACATAATATAACATAACATAACATACACTTTACTTCACCCATTAATGTTTACATTATACATGGGGATATTTGACAACTTCGGTGAATTTTGATTACAAAACAGTACAAGTGGTACAATATAGTGAAAAGTATTTCGTAATGGAAAATAATTAGTTGATTTAATCAGTAATGACCATAATGACGGAATCAGCAATCAACCCAACTGACGATAGTGGTAATATAACGTAACTACTTTTGATGTGAGGTAAAGACTCAAATATAGCAAGACAGTCTTTT